>APFE030002979.1:10277-28484 GCA_000404065.3 Pinus taeda
CCTTCCGATCCAACTTCTTCCATTCTTCATCGGTCACTCCTGTTGGTTTAGTACCCAGATCTACCGCGATCCACTGATCTTTATCCACCAACAGATCCTCCATCTTGAGTTTTCACAACTCAAAGCTTTAACCATTGAACTTCTCAATCTCTACCTTTCTGCTGCTTGCCATCCTCTTTTACCACCAGAATCGATCTCGCAGATCTCCCACTGAACAGGGTCTACCACAGGCCCAAGCGAAACCCCTCAGCAAAAAAGGTGTCCCCTTGAAGCTAAAAAAGCTCTGATACCAAATGTAGGTTTTAACCCCATATAGAAATTACCAGCATATGAATTCTAAATCACAGGAAAAATAAAAAAGTGAGAGCATAACACATAAAACACATATACAAAGATATTTCCCATTGTATCACAAAACCGGGACTACCAGCTTGATTTTTCATTATATTCCTTTCAATGTTAAAATACATATTTATACATGCCAAAGCATCCAATACCATGGACCGAAAACCATCGCGTCCAAAACCATGGACCGAAAACCATAGGTAGGTTCGCCCAACCTAATATAGGGTCCAAAAAGAATTTTCCTCGGGCGCTACCCCGAACCTCGTAGAGGGGGGCTACCTGCCCCCCTCAAACCCCCAGACAGGGGGGGCTGCCACCGCCGCTACGCAATCGACACAACGAAGGGGGGACTCCGCCCCCACTCTAACCCCCCGGTTCACTACATAGGTTAGTTGTGGAAAGAATATAAAACAACCCAACAGACGATACCCAGTGAGCTTTGCTTTCGGCTGGAGAACCAGGAGATCAATAAGGTACTCCCAAGAATCAATGGAGACCATCATATCCTGCACAATTCCTTCAGGGGTCACGGTGGAGTGGTCTACTAGCTACAGTACTATCGTGGTCTTTCTCAAGGAGCCATGGAGTTTGAGCTTGAGCATGGTGTCCTTGGTCATCACATTAATGGAAGCTCCCAGATCAATCAAGGTGTGTGGGATCATGGTGCCATTGATGTGGACATCAACTACTAGGCTTCTAGGGTCTAGATATTTCTGATAGATTACCTACCCCAACATCAGGTCGGATAGTTGTCCTATGACATTAATAGTTGGGCCATCTCTTTTGCACCTATCTGGATGCCCGAAGCACTTCTCTTTGACCATTTTATTGTATATAGGAACATCCTTTATGGCTTGGAGAACTGGTATCTTTACACATAGCTGTTTCAATTCTTTGAGAAGTTCAGTTTCTTCCGGGGCATGCTATGTTATTTTGGATAATCTCTCAGGAAAGGGTAGATTTGCTTTTGGTTTACTTTCCTCTTTATCTTCCTCAACCTCCTGAGGGGGGCTGGCTATCTGGAAGGATATTCTGAGATCGTAGGTTAATCTCATAAATCTCCACAACATAGGTTGGACATGATGGTTCCCCATTGTATACTTGCTGAGCTTGTCTGTTGTTCGGGTTCAGGATTGGTTGAGCAAGAATTTGGGGTTGCCTTGGTGGAGCAAGAGGCAATTCTTGTGGTTGAGCAGGTGGTGGAGGTAAAAGAGTGGGAGGAGAGTTGTACTGGGGCCTCCACCCAAGATGAGATGCATTCCACTGAGGTTTTGGCTGAGTATGGGAGTGGAATGAATGAGTGGATGGTTGGGCATGATATTGATATGGATAGGACCAAGAAAGAGGTGTGGACCAAGAAGGATGAGAAGGGGGACCCCAAGAAGGTATGGAAGTGGCTTAGTTGGGGTTGTAGTATGCCTGAGATGTCCCTTGCATTCACTGCTAGTATGGTCTAGGTCCATGTGGTCTCCTTTGGTTCATGAAATAGAGTGGTTCATTGTCTCCTTCGGCCCCTTGGTATACAGCTCTAAGTCTTGGTAAGGAAGGGAACTTGTCTGTAGAATCATCTTCTTCACAAACTGAACAAACCTCTATATAGCTTAATGGACATGCATTCCTAGGATACCTTTTGGTGCACCTAGGACAAAAAAATGTCCAAAGCCCTCTCTGCTTCCTCTTGTTTCATTTTGATATGAAAGGTATCCATTTGCATGGCAAGAGTCTACAACATCTCACTCTTGAAGTCTTCCAACATGTTTCCAAGTTCACCTTTGAGGGATGAACTGGATAAGGAGGTACTAGCTATGGGTTGACTCCCCCTACCTCTCTTTTTGGCTGCCCTAGAATGGTTTCTAAAAACAATCTTTATGTAGACTTCATAAGGTAGTCGGTAGATGTCTCCCCCAGCCAGTAAATGGAGTGTGTCTAGAAGGTCTTCCAGAATTCGTCTAAGCAAGACCAACTTTAGAGATTCGCGCTCAAGTGTGCACCTGGCCATTTTATAACTGAGTTGGAACCTCTCTTCATAATCTTCCAAGGATTCCTCACTTCCTATGGTCATTCGAAAGATTTTTCCCTTGGTATATTTTGACCTACAGTAGTCCCGATATTTGTTATTAAGGGCTTGCTGCATCTGAGCCCAAGTTGTGATGTTGTTGCTAGGTAACCCCAACAATGCTGTATCCTTGATTGTAGAAGGAAATAATTTCAACTTATTCTCATCTTTTGCAAAGTCATAGGTTCAAACGATAACAACAAACTCAAACAGGAAGGTGTCAGGATCTTCTGTAGTCAATCCATGGAAGTGAGGTAGGGTTGAAGGGCTTATGTTCTTCAGTTTAGTGTCCCCATTGGTCTCTCGGATGGAACCCTCTACTCTTTCTCCATTCCCCTAGAATTTTTGTTTTCAGGCATTGTCTTAGGAGGGATTTTTTCTTCCTCTTCTTCTCCTATAGGTTCTTCAAATATCTCAGGTTGTTCTCCTAAAGTTTCTTCTGGATCATTGCCACCGAAGAAGAGATAAGGGTGGCATTGTGATGTGGTGGGGGTGTTGGGTAAGAATTTCCCTGAATTATCCCTGTTCCTATGAGGCATGAAAGGAAATCTCTTTTTGGGTTATTTTTGTTTTTTGTTTTTTTTTTTTTTTGCTTGTACTTGCAAAACTGAAATCGATTGAACAAAAAATTGCAACTACTGAAATGAACTTGCTGAAAGGAGATTGCAGATTTGAAATGAAAGCAAGGAAATGACTAATCTATAATGAAAATTACAGAATTGAAACAACTAATCTACTTTTACTAAAACGGAAATTGCAGAATTGAAAGGACTATTCTACTTTTGCTGAAATGGAAATTGCAAAAAGGAAAGGACTAATCTACTTTTGCTGAAATGGAAATTGCAAAATTGAAATGAAAGCAAGGAAATGTAGAAATTGAGAGAAACAACTACTCTACTTTTGCTGAAATGAACTATTTAGCAGATTGTTGGAGTAGAAAATAGAAGAAAAGCAGTAATCATGAAATACTTTGATGCTTTCACGGCAACAACACCAAAAAGTGGTGAGTTCCAATATTTCAACAATAATGCTACAACACCTGGGGCTTCATACTTTACTTTTAACAACCCGGTAGTTCGTAACAAACTTGGAAGTGACGGTGATGTATGCACAAATACTAGTTCTTACTGCAGGCTGTCACTTGCTCAGTTGACGCAAGATCAATAGGAGCTCAAGCCAACTTCTATGAAATGCAGAAGAAAATTTAAATGTGATAAAAGAAAGCTAACTCTACAGATGTTATTCTACTTGCAGAAAGAGAAAGAAGACTGAAATGTGCAGTAAACCTAGCAAACCCTAATTTAACAACTAACCCTACTTTTGCAGAAAGAAATATGAAAACCTATGCAATGAATGTCATTACCTACTGAGGAATTAATCTACACTGATTCAAGCTATTTCTAGAAGGAAATGAGGAAAAATTGTCTTTTTGAGATTTTCATGTATTTTATGTGAAATTGTTATGCATGCAATTTATTCGTTTATGGATGTGGTAGAGATTAGGTGGTGATGGAGGGTGACCTTGGGATCTAAAAAGGTGTAGGAAGGTGTGGAGGGGTCCTAAGAGGCCTCTGGAAACCTTCTGGAGGCTTTCCCTACAATCAGACTTCAAAAACTCACTCACAGGAAATTCTACAAGAGGCTGCAAGGGATCTACAGGAGGTTCTATAGGAGGATCTACAGGAGGATGTTGAGGGTTGTTTTAGAGGTTTTAAAGGTGGAAAATGGTGGGAAAGGGGAGATGAGAACTAGAGGGATGTGTTAAGGTGTCTGAAGTTCACCAAGCAGGTTTAATAAAGAAAATGCTGGTTGGATTTGTTCAAGAGACGAGAGGAAAGTTTATGAGAAAAGTGTAGAAATTAGGGAAAATTTGCGAATGGCTATGCATGGCCTATGGAAATGTAGTAGAGGAGATGGTGATGGTTAATTTATTGATTTATTATGAGCAAATATGTACTATAAGAGAGCTACAAATCAAAACACTAAATCTGAGCAAGAAAAGAACTAGCTGCACCAAAAAAATAACTATATCTCAAGTTAACCTAAACTCTGGTCTAGGAAAATAAAATTTTGAATAGTGCTATATGGAAAGAAAATAATGGAAAGAGATTTAAGCATGATAAACTAGATCTGAATCAAAGCATTAACCTCTAAATCAAATTGTAACACTAGAAATTGCATTGGGAAAGCAGAATTGTCTTTTTATGGCAGCAAGTAGATCTTGACCTCAATTCATGGTCCCCAAAGGGGGAAAGGAGTTTAGGCTCTATTGATAGCCTCTTTGTATCTCTCTCTTACCACTATTTAACCTATTTCAACAACTGAAATGGAAACAACTATGTAAACCACCAAAAGAAACCTATTCTACTAAGGAAGAAATATATCTAACAACAACTAATTCATGAAATGAAGAAAAACATATAAATAAATAAAAAGAGGCACTGGGAAGCTTCGGTTCATCCCTAACCCAAGAGCTTCAGTCCTCTATAAGGACTCATTGCTGGCTCAGAAAATATTTCATCTCCATTATCAAAATAATAGTCGTGTTACATAAAACTGTCCACAAAAAGTAAGCTCGAAATGAGTTGAGTAGGAGTTGCAACAAAAGTGCGAAAATTTGACTAACATCCAGCTAAACCACTGAGGCCTTGAGCCCCACTATTTATACAACTGGAGCCCCAACAGCTCTCCTAAAATTAGGGAGGCTTGGCTCCCAAGACTATAGATAGACAACAATTCTTCTTCACTTGCTCGGTTGCCCTTTTGATGTAATGATGTGGTTGCTTGTGCTCTGAGCCTTCTGAAGGAGGATTCAAAGTAGGGGGTCATAAATGAGATCGATACCCTCCTACAAATCCTATCCCTTGTTTTCCTCGAATATTGGCTACCAAATGCTCATTAAACCTTTGACTTTGTCCCAAAATTGACCAAAAATCTGCATAAAGTACACATTAGACTTCATGTCATAATGGCTAACCCAATTCAGTCCATTAGCATAAATATAACCAAAAAAATGAAATAGACTAATGATAATGATGGATTAAGCTAAGTTAGGAGGCCAAATGAGTCCATATAATTACCCATTATGGGGCTCATCAACAGTCATCCCTAGGAAATATAGCATGCAAGCCTATAGTCTAGCAATGTTTGCTAGCACTTGTAAATTACCCTTCCAACCTAAGTATCAATAAACTACTGAAGTTAGGCATAGACCTGCAATTCCCAATAATTTGAAGAATTGGCAGATATTCACTGATGATGAACAAATAAATAGCTTTTTACTTTCAGAAGAAGAATTTGTAAATAATAACATAGATACAGATACATCTGTAGATCTTAATAGTAAGGACAAAATAGAAATAAATAAGATAGAAGATAATAAAATAGATAGAATTAATTCAACTATATTTACCAAATAAGATGTATATAACTTACAGCTAATGGAAATTGATGAAATGATAAACAAAGAAACTGAAGTAATCAATCTTAAGGATAACGTCTTACCAAAAGGATTAACCCATCTAGAATATTTACGCCGTAAGGCGTTTCCCTCTGAAATGAATTTCCCTAAGATATACATGTCATCACTGTGTGCCGTTAGATTATGTGTTAGACGATTAGAATAGTGTTAGTCATTCGATTAAGGGAAGGTAATTGAATGGTTGTAACTGTTCATAATAAACACACATCACAGCAACCGTCATAGGTTTGGAATGAACCGACACTCAGAAGCTGAAGCGAATAGCGTATGCCTCCAATATCTATTTTTGAGATTCAAAGCATACAGATTTTTCCAATTTCTCTACCATATGAATACGAAGGGGGTCATGGAGGAAAAGTAGCGGGCCTTTACAAAAGATCTCGTCTGCGGGAGAACCAACAGAATCCAGCTTGATTGAGGCGGCCTCGACAAGTTTGAGTCCTCGGAGGGGTATATCAAACTCGAATTCTCACGAAACCGCCGCACTATTCATATTCATTCTCCTCTTGCTCACGCCATCAGAAACCATATCCGAGCCAATTGTAAATTTATCAAAAATAAATTCAACTATCTCTTCATAATTCAATACCCCGAATGAGTCTCCCAGCAAGAGGTATATGAAAATTATTTATGTCCCTCAAGAACACTCCCAGCATAGTAATAATATTCATTCAGTTCAATTAAGTTCTAGAGCATCTTTTCGCCCTTTTAGCAATTGTATTAGTCTTTTTAAAAAAATGTATTTATGTCTGGATGAAATGGGGTTGTCATGCTCTTACATCTCCTCGGTGTTTCACAGGTTTACTCATTTCCAGTTAATGAATAAGATTGCTGATATCTCTCTTTACAGTTCATTCTATAAATAAATAGGGTTATGGGTTTCATTCTTATCGTTTTGACGAATACTGTTATTTTCATTTGATTGATGTATATAATTTCTACAACGGAGATTTCCCAGTTTCCCAATGGAACTCTTTCTTTGAAATTGGGGTTTCTTTCCCAATAGGGTCAATCTACTTGAACAGGTTACCCTGGCGGGAGGATAGGTATTTTAATACCTTACTTACCCTCAGACCAGTGTATTGGCACTATGAACATGGTTCATTTACTCCCTTTACTTTAGTTTATCAGTCACAGTGTCTCTATTCATAATGGGAGAATTACATTAAAATTTCAATCCTGTTAGACAAGTATATCTCACAGTATGCTCTATCAATTTATACAATTTATTTGTCCAAGAATGCATCCTCAAAGAAGTACTGTGTAATTCTTACATCTACCACTTGTTGTCCCAGTTACATGTTTAATTCATATACCACTTGTTGTCCCAGTTACATGTTTAATTCATATACCACTTGTTGTCCCAGTTACATGTTTAATTCATAAGTACATAATAAAAGCAGTCTTTTCTTACTTAAACTGTATTTTTTACTTATCTATGGTTGTTGCCTCCTCATGATCACTCTCTTTCTAAATACTGATTTTATCCTCCGGAGGCTGATACCATGCTGAGAAAGATGGTCGTTCGTCCTTCTGGTATTAGATGCCGTTGAGAAAATAGATTTTACAAATGGTTTTGAAGCTTTCAAGTTTTCAACTTGTGTGTGAGGAGTGTCAATTGTGAGTGTGTGAGGAGAGTCAGTTGTGAGTGAGTAAATGAAGTAGCTTCTTACACTGGCTATGAACGAATGTCGGTGGGAGTGTGATTGTTGTAAGTTTCATTAACCTGTTGTAACGACCAATGTCAGGGAGTCCTTGAGGTTGTGGTATAATGTTAAGTGTGGAGGTTCACTCTTCTCAAGTGGGGTAGTGAAATTTAGGATAGGAATATGTATACTAAAGATGGCTCAAGTTAATTTTTTTTTGCAGTTAAAAAAAAAAGTAATATTAAGGGGCATGAAATTTTAATTTCTGGTTATCTCAATTATTCTAAAATTTTGGTGTTTGGAACCTATTTACAAGTAGAAACCTTAATTCCTGGCTATGACAATTATTCTGGAGATTTGAGTTTTTGTGTCTGGAATCGATTTGGAAGTAGTCCCAATAGAGGCGTCACACCAGTTGTCTAAGAGGATACAAACAATATAAAAGGAAGTTTCATCACGAACTCTAGCCCCTGGAAGTTTTGGTGTTTGGAATCCATTTGCAAGTAGTCCTACAAGTAAGTTTCCATCACGGACTCTAGCTTCTAGAAGTTTCGGTATTTAAAATAAATTTGCAAATAATCCCACCTGTATATTCTCACTAAAAAACAAATATATGCTAAATACAGAAACAATAGCGAAAAAAATTGTTACTATCTCAAATATTTTCGGTTTGAATTAGCGTATGCCTCCAATATATATTTTTGAGATTCAAAGCATACAGATTTTTCCAATTTCTCTACCATGTGAATACGAAGTGGGGCATGGAGGAAAAGCAGTTGGCCTTTATAAAAGAGGTCATCTGTGGGAGAACCAATGGAATCCAGCTCAATTGAGGCATCCTTGACAAGTTTGAGCCCTCGGTGGGGTATATCAAACTCGAATTCTCTCGAAACCACCACACTATTCATATTCAGTCTCCTCTTGCTCACGCCATCAAAAGCCATATCCGAGCCAATTGTAAATTTATCAAAAATAAATTCAACGATCTTTTCATAATTCAATTCCCCGAATGAGTCTCCCAGCAAGAGGTACGAGGAAATTATTTCTGTCCCTCAAGATCACTCCCAACATAGTAATAATATTCATTCAGTTCACTGCCTAATTAAGTTTTGGATCATCTTTTCACCCTTTCAGCAATTGTATTAGTCTTTTAAAAAAAATGTATTTATGTCTGGAAGAAATGGGGTAGTCATGCTGTTACATCTCCTCAGTGTTTCACAGGTTTACTCATTTCCAGTTAATGAATAAGATTGTTGATATCTCTCTTTATAGTTCATTCTATCAATAAACAGGGTTATCAGTTTCATTCTTATCATTTTGATGAATATTGTTATTTGCATTTGCTCGCTGTATATAATTTCTACAACGGACATTTCCCAGTTTCCCCAATGGAGCTCTTCCTTTGAAATTGGGGTTTCTTCCCCAAGAGGGTCAATCTACCTGAACAAGTTACCCTAGCTAGAGGATAGGTATTTTAATACCTCACATACCCTCATACCAGTGTATTGGCATTATGAACATGGTTCATTTACTCCCTTTACTTTAGTTTATGAGTCACAGTGTCTTTGTTGATTATGGGTTGTATAACATTACCATTTCAATCCTGTTAGACAGGTATATCTCACAGTATGCTCTATCAATTTGTACAATTTATTTGTCCATGAATGCATACTCAAATAAGTACTGTGTAATTCTTACATATACCACTTGTTGTCCCAGTTACATGTTTAATTCATAGGTACATAATAAAAGCAATATTTTCTTACTTAAGCTGTATTCTTTACTTATCTATATAAAAGCAATGTTTTCTTACTTAAGTTGTGTTCTTCACTTATCTATTTCATAATTTATTTGTCCAAGAATGCATACTCAAATAAGTATTGTGTAAGTCTTACATATACCACTTGTTGTCCCAGTTACATGTTTAATTCATAGGTACATAACAAAAGCGGTCTTTTCTTACTTAAGCTGTATTCTTTACTTATCTATTGCACTCTCAGCAACATATCATAAGCAGTATTATTTGGATTATCTAATGCATTCTCATAACATAAACATAACTACTTTTTCTTATCTGATGCATTCTCAGATGCATAACCTAAACGAAATTACCTATTCTTATTTGTTGGATTCTCAGAAGCATATCATAAACATAATTACTTATCTGATCTGTTCACAGTTTTCCAGGAAAGTGATTTCGGTACAGGACCACACCTCCCAGCCTATGGAACTGGCAATGACAATCACGTCAAAGTTCCCCCCGAGTGTCCTCTTTCTGTTACAGTTGTTGAGAGTAAACTCTCACAGGTTACTTCTTAGGGCTCAAAACTGTAGTCTAGCTCAGAAAAGTCAGATTTTCTCTTTGGCAGGGAGGTTTCCATTGGCACTAAGCCAGCTCCTGATAACCTTCCCCAAGGCAGCCCCAGATAACCTTCCCCAAGGCAACAGAGTGTTCACACTCTATTTCTCTAGGTGGTCACCTCTCTCCTTACGAACCCCTCCTCATGCCCTCTGAACTCTTTTTGTCTCTAGGACTTCGAAACTAACCGGTAGTGCTAATTCTGCCATGGCAAACTCAATTCCAGTTTGTGCCCATATGGAATACTGTCTAGTGTGTTTTTATACAAAATAACATTTGGTTTTCTGCAGTATGAAGGAGCTACAGCAGAATATGGCCGGAAGCGAAGCATATTTGACACTTTTACTCATAGGGAAGATCTGTTTCAGCACATATCTTCATTCATCCCTTCATTTGCATTCTACCCAGTTCCTTACTTTACTTTGGGACTTTCAAGGCCAAGGCTCGAAGTGAGTTGTTGTTTGTTTTAACTGTATTGTCAGGGATTACTGTGTATGGAGGTAATGGAGATGTAGCTGTTGATCAATACCATCGTTACAAGGTATTATTATCTACAAATCTAAGAACAATAAATGTCATTAGGACAACCTATATGCAGTGGCTACTTGTAAGCCATCCTCAAGCTTTATGTGCATGTCCAACCCCATTATTGTTATTTTAATACTAATGTATCAATAATTAAACTCCTAGATGATTTTGGTATCAACCTGATGCAAAATTTCATGTGGGTTTTGAAGGAGGATATTGATCTAATGTGTGCGATGGGAGTAGATGCCTATAGATTTTCAATCTCATGGCCCAGGCTTATTCCTGGTATATTTCTGTTTGAGCTCTGACCACATGTTTAATCCTGAGAATTTAGTAAACACTCAACGAACAATGGTAGGAAATAACTATTTCACATATATTGATGAAGATGACGAAGGACCCATCAACCCAAAAGGCGTTGAGTAGTATAATAACCTCACAAATGAACTTTTGTCCCATGGTAGTATTTATTGACAAACTTGTGTCTCTACTTTGTCTTTATTCCTGTGACTATCATCCTCAAAACTGTTAATCGTTTCACAATGCATGTCTCAGGCATTCAACCACATGTGACATTGTACCACTTTGATCTACCCCAAGCTCTGTAAGATTCCTATGGAGGTTTCTTAAATCCACAGATTGTGTAAACATCTTATGTCATCTCCCGTTCTTGTTTTTCTTCCCATGTGGGTTGACACATGAGTCAAAGCATCAATTTATGGTGCATTAATAACCTTATGGTTAGAGAAGCAGAGTTCTCTAATCTACTTCGATCTTATGTAGGGAGGATTTTAAAGGTTATGCAGATGTGTGTTTCAGAGAGTTTGGTGCTCGAGTGAAATATTGGTCCACTTTCAATGAGCTCAATGTTTTTGGCACTGCAGGATATGATGACGACATTTTCCCACCTCAAATATGTTCCCAACCATTTGGAAATTGTATTGCTGGAAACTCAACTGTTGAGCCATATATTGTTGGTCACCATGTTTTTCTATCACATATAGCTGCTATGGAGCTGTACAGAAAAACCTATCGGGTTCTTTTCCTCTCTGATCTATGTTCATCTCCATTCATTCTATGAGATTTTATCAATTTCTCGTTGAATGTAGGAAAAGAAAAAGGGTTGGATTGGATTAGTAATTTTAGTACATTGGATGATACCTCTTACCAATAAATCCATAGATGTGGCTGCTACTCAAAGAGCAAATGATTTTATGGTGGGTTGGTGAGTGATTTCTACTTTCATTCTACCAATTTTGATATTTTCAATCCATTATTTGATTACAACACATTCTATTTTCAATCCATTATATGATATTGTTGCTCCACATCTTGGATTGGTTTTACAGCTATACAATCCCCTCTCTAAAGATCAGCTCAAAACTCTGCCAAGTATAAATTTTTTAATTACAATCGATCTTAGAGCATCTCGGATTGGTTTTCCAGCTATACAATTCCCCCCTCTCTAAAGAAGAGCTCAAAACTCTTCTAAGGATAACTTTGTTAAGGACAATCTCTCTCAAGTTCAAAACTCTACTAAGGATAACTTTGTTAAGGACAATCTCTCTCAAGCCTACTTTTGAGAGAAGGGGTTCCTTCAGAATGCTAACTAATTTGGGATAGGCAACCTTAATTTGCTAGAATTTTCTACTATAGCAATCTGTTGAGCTTTTTAGCTTTTGCTTTCTGGCTGTTTCCAATTTTCAATATATTCCTCTCAGAAAATGGAATACCTCAAAGGCTCTCTTGGGGTTCATAATTTAATTTTTATTTCATCTTTAGATCTTTAAACAAAAATGTCTGAAGTTTTATTTGCTTTTTCTTTTGCCCATTTCCAAAGGTTAGTACTCTAAAAAAGGCATTAGGTTTTTTTTAGTCATAATTCAACTTTTATTTTTGGGACTCAAGTAGTTGTTGAGTTAAAAAATGGTTCAATTATGGTGTTGCAGGGTTTTGATGTTATCAAAGCACACAGCCATCGACAGATCTTTCCTTGTTCCACTATTAGTCCTAGAGGTACCTGGAGATGTCATTTCTTGGATTAGGTGACCAGGTTCTTCCCAGTTGCAAAATTAGACAAATTACAGTGAAGTGAACTGAGAGTTTAAACTTGACCCCACATTTGGATTTGTTTGTCTACATTATTACAGAGGTGATTATGGTTTGTGGACTACCTTTTTGGTCTTCCTTGTTAGACTATTTTACTACATTCTTGGTGAGTCACAAGAACTCAAATGCCATCCTATTTTACTTACTTAGTCATTCTTTCTTTCACAGTATATTGAGTTGAATTGCATGACAGAACTGTATTGTTTGACAAACTTAATTTGTTGGGAACAGGGGAATTGGAACTGCAATTTTTATTTGTGTTACTGGTGATTATTGCTCCTTATGGAGCCATGAAATTGAGGAAAGTTGTTGTTTTCCTTAAAAAATGATTGAATTGGTGTTTGGAAATGTGGATGGTAGTTTATGGGATGTTGTTGATTTGCAGAGGAACCCAAGCTAGAATGGTCATTTCCATAGCGGCTTCTGCATACTTGATCTATCAACACGTCACTAGGACAGGGGGTATTAAAAAGGCTTTTGATCAGGGAATTGTTGTACCCACCATTGCTATTTTGTGCCTTATCTATGTGTTGTTCAGATTCCCCGTTAAAGGGTATATATTTTAATTTAACCAAGTGTCAAGCCTAAACAGTGCCATATTTGTAAAGCTATCTTGACTCCCTACTTAAAATTTTCAAATTATTATTGGGGAAAATAGTAAATGTAAGGTGGTGTGTAATAAAGATCTAGTATATAAATAAGTCCAACAAGTTGCACGATTGACTCCTTGGGAGCCTTGTCTTCTTGGAAAATCATGTCAATTTGGATTGCATGAGAGATTGGTTGAGAAAATTAGATCGGCTCTTTCTGGATATGTTTGAACCTCCTCTGTCCTTTGCAATGGTAGTTGGTTTGCTGACTTGTTGAAAGCACTATTTTTGTCCATGGAGACAAAAACTGTATGAATAATATTTTAAAGAACACAAGGTTTTTTCAGTGGTCAGACCATGCCTTTTATTCAAAGTTGCAGATACCATACATGCATTGATATTCCTCTGCTTTTAAAAAATAAAGGATCCTCTATATTATGAGAGTATACTGAGTTGGAGGGTTTTAAAATTCAGATTAAATAACTTATTTATTTGCCTTTTATACATGCGAGGCACGATCACACAAAGTTATCCATTATTCATAGTTCTAAAATATTGTGGAGCTCCTATGCACAATATTTATTTTCAATTTTTTGATATTTTCTATCTGTTTTCTGTTACCACCAACACGCAATGCTGCATCTCCATCACTCTAGAATAGAAACTTGACATTTGGAATTGTTGAAAAATGATATCAATTGGAAGGCCTAGCTGCAAAGCATTTCTAGGGTGCGTAAAGCAATTTCAACAAAAAACGTCTAGCAGTGGGAAACATTCTAGGGTACTTGATGTTTTACTAGCTTAAAATTATAATTAAATTAAATCAAAACTTTGTTCTGAAATAATATAAAATTAGTATAAACCTGAATTACAATGATGGGGGCTTACATAAACAATGTCGTGCCATTCCGAAGTTGGGATTCCTCAATGTTTGACATTAATCAACATGCCATTTGTTCCCTTCCATTTAGAAGTTCAAGTTGGTTTCCTGATCAAGAAAGATTGATTGCATCCCTCCTTCTGAGCAACTCAATAATGATAAATGACCGTATTAACACTTCAACATATAAAAAGCAGAATTGTGAAATAACATATGTTTTGTAATGTTGCTTCTCGCCCATGGTTTTGTTCTCTTTAGAAAGTGATGTTCCTAACATTTCTCCAAAGGGAAATTTTGACAATTTTCCAAACTAGTGCAGCTATAAAGACAGCCAAAAATGTTAAAAATGAGTACTATAAAAGAAAGTGTCTTACGTGTCATGCAACAAGATCAAAACCGTCTTGTCAATAATCAAGTTTAACATATTAAACTTTTAACGCATCCATCCATGCTATCAAAGCAATAGAAAATCTTGTATGAAACTTACCAGAGGTGAGCCTGCTCCACATGAAGAAGCTACGAGACAACTAAGATATTCTTCGCATGCTTCTCCTTATCTCCACACGTCAAAAGAGGCAACTTCTAGACCAATAGAGGATAGTATAGAGAAGCATTCAAGCCACTCCCAAATAGTGCTCAAACTTCATCTTGTATTACCAATAATCTTGAGTACAGTTTATGTGTTACAGGCCCAAGCCACCAAACAACACTTTTCCCATGTTGGGTCCCTTCAAATTCTGAATCTAAGAAGCCCCATAGGAGCAACAAAATGAAAATGATACCTACAAAATCACTCTTCTTTCCTAAGCCACCAATCTTAGCAAGGCTTAAGGAGGACCAATGATAATTATAAGGATCCCATGATTCCACTATACTCTCTATTGTTTTATGATCCAATATGTTTCTCATCTTATCTTTCCATTTTGTTTTGAATGTGGAGTCTTTACAGCGTGCAATATAGTATGCTCTAAGCCCTTGTAGCAATATTCAAAATGTGCCTACAGTTGCTTTACAGTATCTGTAGATGAGGGTATGCCCCATTTGTCTACTTTGGTGGAGAGCTGGGCTTTTGCTATGAGTACCTCACAAAACTCACCCTCATATGTCAGTTGCAGTGTCCTATTTGGGGAAAAGAACATAGGTCCTTGAGTTGCGGCCATGGTTTTAATACCAATCCTCTTTTGACTTCTTCCTTGCTTGGTAGCAATTTACAAAAAACTTTGTACCCCAACAACCAATATGCTCGAAACTTTTTCGTATCAAACACTAATATATCCAGGGTTTTCAAATGGGCATCTCTCAAATTTTGGAAAATAAATTTAAGCATTTGGCAAGTTTTGGCCTGCTACTCATAAACATCAATCCAAAAAAGGGTATGTGTTGTAGTATTTGTAGCTGAGTAAACATTTAAATTTAGATTTATATGAAAAAAGATTTAGTATGCATAATGAAACATTAAATTAAAATAATAGTAATAAAACACTTTAATTGACATCTCATACGAACTTAGTAGTGAAAAATGTCATTTTAATAGAGTTCTCGCAAGTTAAGGAATTTGTGCATCCCTATATCTATGAAAATTTCACCGAGAGTTGAATTGGGATATTAAAAACACATTCGAGGTTTTATCCAAAAGAAATTTCATGAAATTTCATATGAAGTTAGTAATGAAAAATGTCATTTTAATATAGTTCTGGCAAGTTAAGGAATTTGTGCATCCCTATATTTATGAAAAGCTCACGAGAGAGTTTGATTTCAGCAAGGAGTTTGATGGCTTTCACTTGTATTTTTCGAAACACCTAGTTGACAGAACCATGTAGTAGGAAAAGGACATTTAATTTTTACCCTCACGATGGTTTGTGACATCTAGCAACCTTGTGTGGCCTCTTTAAAAGTGACAATTCATTCTTAAATATGTAACATATGGAAAAACAAAATCTCCAAATACAAAAAAAATTAAAATAATGTACAGAAATATGTTCACATAAACAACTACTACATGAATAATGGATAACCTCTATATCACATTAACTATAACTCATTATCATCCACCCTTGCTTTCAAGAATGTCCATTCACATGTTGCTATTCTTCCACACACTACTATTACTTATCCATATTCAAAACAAGCATAACTAATAGTTTCAAGTGTAACTCAATATCATACACCCTTGCATTCAACAATGTCCATTCCCATGCCGCTATTCTTCTACACACTATTATTTATAAAATATATATATTCAACATACACATAACTAACAATTTGAATTGCAACACTTTATCATCCACCCTCGCTTTCAACAATGCCCATTCACATGTCCCTATTCTTCCATACTCTATGCCTTACGGTGTTTCCTTTGCAACAATAGGTGCAAATGCTAGTTATTTGATTCAGATGATGTTCCTAAGAAACCTAAGATGGAACCATTAATATCTGACATTAAGGAATGCAACATAGGCATTGATAAAATTCCAAAATTGATCAAAATTTCAAAATCATTACCTCCAACTAAAAAAGCCAAATACATTGAGTTGTTGAAAGAATTTAGAGATATTTTTGCTTGCAGCTACGAGGACCTCAAATCTTATGACACCAATATCATCTAGCACACTATTCGTATAAAAGGAAATCAAAAGCCTTTCAAACATAAACTAAGAAGGATCAACCTTGTCTTACTACTTGCAATAGAGAAAGAAATTCAAAGAATGTATCATGCTGGGTATCAAACTTAGTGCCAACAAGAAAGAAAATAGGTAAGATCAGGCTCTCTGTGGATCTCAAAAGCCTTAGTAAAGAATCACTAAAAGACAATTACCCTCTCCCCAAGATGGATCACATTTTGTAGTGAGTAGTTGAATGAACAAAAATCTCATTGTTGGATGGGTTTTCATGTTATAATCAAATCTTGGTTCATCCTGATGACTAGCCCAAGACTCCCTTTACTACTTGGGCCACATTCATGTATCTGAAAATGCCTTTTGGACTAATGAATGCAGGTAAAACTTTCAAGAGGGATATGGACATAGCATTTGCAAATGAAATTCATGATTTCCATGTGATATATCTTGATGACATTACTATTTTCTCAAAGTGTGATAATCAACATTAAGATCATCTGAGGCAAGTCTTTATCAAATGGAGGATGTTTGGAATCTCATTGAACCCCAAAAAATCCTTGTTTGGGTTAGAGGAAGGAAATTTATTAGGTCAGATAATCTCAAAATATGGTATTAGAATAGACCCAACAACAATAGAAGCCATCTTACAAATAAGACACCTTAGGAACATTAGAGAATTGCAATCTTTCTTAGGAAAAATCAATTTTCTTAGAAGATTTATATCTAACTTAGTAGAATTAATTAGATCACTTAATAATATGATGAAAAGGATTAGACCATAAAATGGACCATTGAGGCTTAGAAATATTTTCAAGATATTAAACTAGCCATAACTAAAAAACCAGTACTAATCAGTCCCAAGTTTGATAGAGATTTCATTTTATTTTCCTTTGCTTCAAATCACACAATAGTTGTAGTACTATTATAGAAAAATGGCGAGGGTTATGAACAACCCATTGCTTTCTTTAGAAAATCCCTAAAATATTCCCCCTTGAAATACAATATAATGGAGAACGAGACCTTGGATTTGGTCAAAGCCATTAAATACTTTAGCGTATACATCATAACTCAGGATGGACCAGATGGAAACAGAGGAAAGTGGATTGCTACTATGTTAGAGTATGACATACAAATTAAACCAACAAAGTTAATCAAGGGCCAAGGTTTAGCCAAGCTCATGGCCAAATTGAACTATCAGGCCTTGGATATTAACTTTATTGCAGCAATAGATAATTAATAGGAGATGGAGACTCCACTAATAAGCCAGGCCTTTCTTTATTCACCATGGTATGCTGATATTTGTTATATTTGACTTAATTTACAAGCTTCTCCTGAATTATCTAGGTCTAAAAGTAGATTTTTAAAGACGAAATCCTATAGATTTTGTATATTAGATAATGTTTTGTTCTGGAGAGATCATGAATGCATTATTCTCAATTTATTATTAAAAGAAGACTTTGAAAACATTTTACAAGAGTTTCATGCAGGTTGTAAGGATTCTGGACACCACATATCTCCACAATGGTATGATATTGTCCACTTTGGGCCTAAGCCCTCATGGATTTGCTTTTGGACTTAACCCAAAAGGCCTCATA
>APFE030002979.1:28740-48325 GCA_000404065.3 Pinus taeda
CTCTATCCCAGGTCAACTCCTTTTCACCGTGTTGGGACCAGGACACGTCCATGAAGAATCCGGAGCACACCGCCTGTCTAACCGAGCTCATACACGGATCCCATCGTGATATTACTGGGGCCCACCATCTTCGTTTGGCATTTCCGAGGATTCATCCACTTGGCTAACTTCGGGGCATGGCTCTGATACCACTTGTAAGGACTCTGGACACCACATATCTCCACAATGGTATGATATTGTCCACTTTGGGCCTAAGCCCTCATGGATTTGCTTTTGGACTTAACCCAAAAGGCCTCATACCAATGGAGATATTTGTCCATCCTTATATACCCATGATCCTCCCCACTTCTAGTCAATGTGGGACTATTGGTCGTATACCCAACACAGGTGACTGTGGAGGACACCTTTACTGGAAGGTTACAATAGATAAATTTTGAGGGTTGGTTTCTATTGGCCTACCTTGTTTGCTGATGTCAAGAAATATGTGACCTCCTGTCACAAGTGTCAAATCTTTTAGGGAAAGAAAAATCTTTCACCAATACCCCTCAAGCCAATCTCTGCTGAAATACCTTTTCAACAATGGGGTCTAGACTTCATTGGCGAAATTCACCCACCTTCCTCTACCCAATACAAATGGATCCTTACTACCACTAACTACTTCGCAAAATGGATAGAGGCCATACCTTCAAGGCAAGCCACAGACACTGTTATCATTTCCTTCCTTGAAACCAATATTCTATCTAGATTTAGATGTCCAACAAAGCTCATTACTAATAATGCAACAACCTTCAAATCCAAAAGAATGGTACAATTCTACAATAAATACCATATCACCCTTGGCCATTCCACAACATATTACCCTCAAGGTAATGGATTGGTTGAATACTCAAACAAAAGCCTAGTAAATATCATCAAGAAGTTACTAGAGGACAACAAGAAAACTTGGAATAGAAAGCTAGTCAATGCCTTATGGGCAGAAAGATTGACTACTAAGAAATCAATTGGTACTTCTCCCTATCAACTAGTTTATGGAATGGAAGCTATCTTTCCATCCTCTTTTGGATTTCCAGTGATGAAGATAGTTCAAGAAATATAGGTTGAACCAAATAGCATCCAAAGAAGAATCAACCAAACTATATATCTACAACAAACAAGAGAAGAGGTTTATGCCAAGTCTCAAGTTGTACAAGAAAAGATAAAGAGGATTTTTGATAAGAGAACCAAGGCTGTAGATTTCTACATTGGTTACAAGGTGCTAAAGTGGGACTCAAGGAGGGAAGATAAAGGAAAGCATGGGAAATTTGATTTCCTATGGAAAGGCCCATATGTCATTTATGCTTTTAGAGGTAATAATGATTTCTTCCTGAGAGAACTTGATGGTACGGAAGCATAGGGTGGGTCAGTAAATGGTCAAATGTTGAAACATTACTTTGAACCTAGTTACTAAGTTTTCATTCCCCATTTGTACCTATTCAATTTTAAAAAGCTTAGTTTAGATTGGATGGTGCTTTTTGAAGTTGAAGCCCAAAGAGAAGGCCCTACGCTTTGAAAGATTCACTGTCATAAGTAAAATAATGCAGAAGCATAGAGGAACATTTTGCAAGGTAACATCAACAACAGTTCAAAGGCTAATGATCTATAAATTTCTTGACATTTCACAAGGAAATTCCATCCCCATGTGGAGCTGTTGTTAGGTTCCTATACCAATAGGAGTCATAATTTTGAATGACTAAGGTTAAGCCTTGTAATATTGTACATACCTTTGCTTTCTGCAAATGGTTTTTGCAAATGGTTTCCATATTATAAAAATTAAAAAATGTAAAGAGGGTATGTCCTAAAATATCAATCAGAGGACAAAGAGAATAAGAAAAAGGTCAAAAAATGAAAATATATGAACCCCAAAAGACAAAAAGAGACCATGAAAGTGAGCAAGTCAAAATGTCATTACTATTTACTTTTATGCATAATAAAAGATTGTGTGCACCTTGTTACTCATGCCAAAATCCATGATAGTCAAAATGTTTAAACTTGGTCATTTCATGCTTTAAATTTTATGTTTATAGTTAGAGAATAAAATCTGACCAAATAGTGTAATCTTTGTAGATTATTAGATAGGTAGAGTGAATAAAAGGAGATCATCAGTTTAATCTGATCCCTTGGATGATATAAGGTTAGAATTAGATAGTTTAATTTGTAAAGAAAATAAAAAGATTGATAAAGGTTTGCTAGTCTAAATGCACCCTAATAAAACAAAGAAAAAATGGTAAGATGAGTAAGTGGGTAAGTAGTAAAAAGGTTGCAAAAATATCATGTGATTACATAAAAGCACTTATATCATTATCTTAAATGCAATCTTCAAATATGCATTAGTAGAAAAAGAAAAAACAATGGTTCACCACATGGTTTATTTAACATCCCCTCACTTATTTCACCCCTTCACTTCACTAATTTCCGATAAATTATTTCTAGTAATTAAAACCTACAAGTCAAAAAAGCTCAGAGCATTTCTCTAACTTTTGGAGGGACGAGACCCTCGGCTTAATGACTTAGGGGGACAAGTACGAGAACTCCCTTCATATAAACACATTCCCCCTTCATAAGATCTATTTCCCCTTAGTAACCTAAGAAAATCCCTTTTCTTAAGGTTTAAACACCTTTTTCCTAAGAAATGTGACTCATCTCAATGTAAAACCCTTTGACACAAAATACCCATCAAAAGATTTATCCCAAGTGTAAATGAAAAAGCGTAATCGCATACACTTAACCCTCTTTTCCTTAAGAAAGTCCACTTCGCCATCACTTTCATATTAATTAAAATAAATTTATTATATGAAATCTTGAAAAACCCATTGGCCTGTATATGTTTAACTCCTTTATATAATGAAATCTCACCCCTTAGTTTATTTATAAACTATATGACTACCCCATATCCCACAAAATATTAAAACCCCACCCTAAGTCTTTAATCCTATATTAATGTGCCCCCAATGAAATTAAGTTTTAATTTAATCCTATACCGTTGGTGATTAGAACCATGGCCCCCCCGAAAATCTTTTTGTGTAAATTTGCGTGCAACTCCATCGCCTAACTCCCGTTGATCATCCCTTCCTCTCATCCTAAGGCTCACATCCATATCAGTCTGGCCCAATGTCCATCCTTTACCTGCCCGATAAGGTGGTTTTACCCAACCCCCGGAATGCTACGTGTCATGCTCTTGACTAGATCTGCTGAGCCCCCCTCAAAACCACTTCCCTCTCAAAAGCAGTGCGATGACCACATTAAACCGCCTTCCAATATGACTAAAAAATTGCCCATTATTCATCAATTAATGAACCTGCCAAAATTATTTTTTTTCCATATGAACCCAATTACCCCTCTTTTCACTCTTTTCTCGCATTTCCTATTGAGAACTCGGAAAGTCGTTGTGAACCTTGCAAACAATGAATTTGCTCATATACCTTTGCCATTCCTCCAAAAACAATACAGACATCCTAGCTCATTCATCAGTCCGTACCGGAACCATACAAACCTCTGTAGCTATCATCAACCACCATTTACAGTCAACTTCGTCCCATTCTAGGTAATTAATTGTGGAATGCCAACTCCATTGTCAAATTCCAAGTAAATTCACCCTCATAACAATGTTAATTAAGTAAAAAAAAGTTCAAATTTACCTTAATTTTAATTCTCTGAGCCATAAACATCTGCAAGACCTCCGTTGCCCTAAAAAATCTGAAATATCCCCCCTAATTCAAATCCACATGAACTGAATTATGGCTGCCCTTGTCGCCATGGACGTTAGACCCATTACTACTCTGCACCTAGACCTGAACCACCTTCCCTTGGTTGATAGGGATTTCCAAATCAAAGAAACTATTGTAATAGAGCTCCTACTTAAAATTCATTATTTAAACAAAGACAGACACCTAAAAAATACAAATGATATTGACCTCTAGGAATCCAATTTACCCAGACACTAGTTCCCCCAAGTTCATATCTTTCCAGAAATTGTTCATATGTGCTATTCATGCTACATCCCTAGCCATAGGACCATAATGTCTCACGACCAGAAGGTCCTATTCACTATCACAGCTGAGTCCATTAATGAAATGTTGCAGTTCCAACCAGGGAAAAACCTAACCCCACTCTCAATTCAAGACCTATTGGACCAATATCCTAAGCTAAGCCCTGCAAAAATGGCCCAATTATTGCAAACCGTCATTAGAGAGGAAAAACACATCACCAAGGACTCCCCTCCATATGTATTAGCCATTTTCTCTCCATGGGGCAGAACATTGTAACCATGGTCTCCTGTGTTTTGGGTTACTCTACTAGTGAATACGTTGATGAGCTTATTCTTACTTTCATGTCCATCTATACCCCAAGGCAGGCTCCTACAATCATATATGACTTTTCCAGTTTTATAGCTGATAGAATCCATGGGAAGTTCACAAGAATGGGCAATGAGAGGTTATTCAAATACTCTTCTATATTGTACCATTTATTTTTGTACTATCAGTCAGGTAAGTTTCCTTTTACTCTCCAGAAGCTTGACAGCAGGGGCCAAGCCAAATCTATCATTTTATGGACCCCACTTTTCCATGAGTATAGATCTCCACATACATACTTAGACGTTATATATTATTTTGTGCATCCAGACATGACCATTCTCATTGAGAATCCTCCACCTAGGATAATCCTAGAAATAAAGAGAGTCCTCTAGCTATCCAAGAAAACCAAAGTGGGTGACTGGTACCTTTATCACAACCACATAGAAATTAGAATATATGGTTGCATGCTTGCACTATATAAGTTGCCAAGATACCTCCCAATGAGGTTGTTTGCCTTAGAGTATTACATACATATCATCAATGCAGATGCAGTCAACTTCGTCAATGCAAAGAAGAAGGCCAATTTCAAAACCAAAGACTAGTTACGTCCCTTCATATGCAGTTCTCGAGAGGCAGGGAAATAAGAAGACCTAATCCTACAAAGAATGAAATTCCAAAGGAGTTTTGTATGGAGATATGACCCTTTAGAATTCATTATGAAGAAAAGGCAAAAGGTCAAGCTAGGACCTTTTATTCACCACCCCATACCAAAAATAGAGGCATATGCCAATCAAACAGAATGGGTGGAGAATACCTTAGTGTCGATTCCCAACCATCGCACCCTACAGAGGGGCCATTCAATATGCATCACACCCTTTACACTAGGAAGGTGATATGCATCGCACCCTCTGGATTAGGTATTCAGTATTGTCCATTTTTGACCATTTCTGAGTAGTTCTTAGTGGAGAACTTCTGGGAATGATGTAATGATCTGAGCTTGTTCCTTTAGGTAGTCAAGCAACACTTTTAAGGACTTAGGAGCCCTCAGTTTATGGACATTTATGTTTGGGGTTGCAGTGCCCAAAAATGTCTATAACACCAATATCTGAGTCTGTGATGAAGAAGGCTCTTGTATGTCTTCAGATGGAGTTGTGGGCAGGCTTCTATCTATCTCTATGTTGGTCACCTATGCTAGCCCTTCTATGTACTCCTGTTTAGAGGCCAGATTAAGCCTTTACGTCTTGTTGTGACTTGTTTCCTACTTCAAATTAGAGGTTTCCATTCTTGAAGTGGAAGTTCTCTCTCTGTTTCTTTTTGTATTTTTCTCCTCATTCAGAGGAGTCTATGTGACTGGAGGGGTGCTCATGGATCTTCCTTGCTCTTCTAGTACCTGCAGAAAATATCTTTCATCAAGCTACTTTTTCAACACTAGGGTAGATGTAGAAAATGCTCTAATTGATTTGAAAAAGTAGCTTGATGAAATATATTTTATGTAGGTACTAGAAGAGCAAGGAAGATCCATGAGCACCCCTCCAGTCACATAGACTCCTCTGAATGAGGAGAAAAATACAAAAAGAAACAGAGAGAGAACTTCCACTTCAAGAATGGAAACCTCTAATTTGAAGTAGGAAACAAGTCACAACAAGACGTAAAGGCTTAATCTGGCCTCTAAACAGGAGTACATAGAAGGGCTAGCATAGGTGACCAACATAGAGATAGACAGAAGCATGCCCACAACTCCATCTGAAGACATACAAGAGCCTTCTTCATCACAGACTCAGATATTGGTGTTATAGACATTTTTGGGCACTGCAACCCCAAACATAAATGTCCATAAACTGAGGGCTCCTAATTCCTTAAAAGTGTTGCTTGACTACCTAAAGGAACAAGCTCAGATCATTACATCATTCCCAGAAGTTCTCCACTAAGAACTACTCAGAAATGGTCAAAACTGGACCATACTGAATACCCAATCCAGAGGGTGCGATGCATATCACCTTCCTAGTGTAAAGGGTGTGATGCATATTGAATGGCCCCTCTGTAGGGTGCGATGGTTGGGAATCGACAAATGGCAGGGACAATTTGTGAGGTGGAAGATCACAGAATCTTCTGGAAGCTTCCCTTCTGACACTTGCCTCTCTGTTTTCGACCAGGGATGACTAAGAGATCATCAGTCTCCAAGTGGAATCAAGAACTATTAGAGGGACGAAACTAATAAAAACCCCAAAAGATGACTCACCTCCCTACAATCATCTATATATGGATCCCTCATCACAGAGATCCGGAGGCTAGAATCTTGTACCTCGTAGAGAGGTGCTGTTGGTTTTCTGGTGTAA
Source organism: Pinus taeda (assembly GCA_000404065.3). Taxonomy (NCBI): domain Eukaryota; kingdom Viridiplantae; phylum Streptophyta; class Pinopsida; order Pinales; family Pinaceae; genus Pinus; species Pinus taeda. The sequence continues at coordinate 35,408 of APFE030002979.1, forward strand.
CTTCATAGTGCTAAGTGATTTAAGCTTTACTTGAGGTGAGGAAGGGCTTTCTTGCTAGAGGATGATGTTGGGTCAGAACATATGGTTGTAATCCTCTTGCTATTCTTTATCTTAATAAAGATATTCAAGTTTTCCTCGATATTCTTGTATGTTTGATTATATATGCATTTGTATGGTTAACACATATCTGGTCCTCTATCATTTATGAATATAGATCTTTGTTCTTCGATAGTAGTATGCTGCTTTGATTCCACAGGTTCTCTTTGAAGTTGGGCAGACGAAGAAGAAGTGGCAAAGATCTATCAGGAAGGAGAGGAATCAAGCAAGGAAACCAAACGCAAGACTAAGGTTGGTGTCCTTTGTTCCACTCTTATCTATTTTCATAAAGGAAAGAGAAAGTAGACTTTACTTGTTTGTTTCTAAGATAGCTACTAGTCTTAGTGGGAATAGCAGCTCTGAGTGGACACTATTCCCGGTAGCAAAATGGCGACTCCACTGGGGAGAAAATAGATTGTTTGTTAGTCTATCATTGTTTATTTTATAAACTTACAAACGAAGCCTGAAGTCAAGCCAGCTAGCCTTCGAACTGCATTTGCTATACAAATGCAAAGTAGATCAATGCTGCTTCAGTCTATCTCTGGGTTTTGTTTATGAGTTAAACAATCGATCTACAAACGTTTTAATTTCCCTAAGTGGTGCCTCTAGTTACCTCCTTAGATCAACCCCTATGACTTAAATTTACTAAACATCACTTTCTCAGCCTAAATCCCTGAACTGAATTGCAAACTGTGAGCAAGAACCGGTTAAAAGTCTGGCAATGGTACCATCGCAACCTACCTTTAAGGCAATCTATATGAATCGCACTTCCCATGTGCAGTAGGTGCGTTGCATACTGAATTCCCTGTGTGACAGGTGCGATGGTCAGGGAAGGTTAACTTTACTTTCAGACTTTGGTTTTTCCTTTCCTATTTTCAGTTCTATTCAGGAGTTTTGTTGTCTGCGGTTAGTATATCTCTGCGAAAACCCCCTTCTCTTACATCATTCCGCCTCTATTGTGGAAAGGTTTGTAAGTGTTTTTATGTATTGTGCAGAATTTTCAGTTCTCTTTTGCAAAGAAGTAGCATAGTCGAACTGTCGTTTCTTAATCTGAAGTGTTGTCATTGTCGTTTTCAGTTATAGAAAAGAATCTTATTGTTCTTGATAGTCTATTATACAATTACTCTTGTATATGATTTAAATTAGTAGTTTTTAAAGTGTCGAAAAGAAATTTTCATTTCGAAATCGCAAAGTGTCTCCCTTACCTTCACTTCATTTTGAAAAGAAATTTGTTGAGTATTATCGCTTTGAAAATAATTCAGATTTGCACTTAGCTTTCTTATCGTCATTCATACATTAAGAAGGCTGAAAGCAAATACATGCATGTGCATTTGCATTTAGGCTGCTTGGTTTGATTTAGGACGGTGCATTTAGTGTGTGCTCTGTGCTCTTTGTTGAAAGACTCTCAACTTTCCTTCCTTAATAGCTAGGATTTTGATTGCCAAAAGAAGATTAAACAACTATTTATCATCTTAGACTACATTTTAGGAATTGTATACACATCACATGGTGAACCTGAAAGGCAAATTCTTAAACAAGATTAACTTAAAATAAATTTAATGAATCTAACAATGCTTTGGAACCTAACGTACAACATCTACAAGTCTAGGCTAGAGACGCATTTCAGTGTCGTAAAACCTAGTAACTATTGTTTTCATTGTTGGTTGTGTGATTCCTCCACTTTGAGATGGCAAGTGCTAGTACGGACTTGTGCTCCCACGTACCGTCGAGTATATATTGGGAGACCACAATAGGCTACATCCTTTATCCTTAGGAAGCCGTGTCTATCACCCTATCGACCGCAATGCACTGAACACAACATTCGGGAAGATTGACTGTCTTACCCTAAAAATTATTCTACAGTTTTGCGATTGGTTTGGTAATCCCCTCTGCCTAGATTTCTAGAGAAGTCTATTTTGCTCCTTTTTAGACTCCTTAAAAGAAAAGTTCCATCTGAGCACTTGTCACTTCAGGCTCATTAAAAATCAAAGGCGAATAGAGTCATCTTTTTTTTTCCCGACTCTTAAAAATTCAAAATACAAGTTGTGTCAAAGCGTCTAAAATTTATTTTAAGTGGAATAACATCACAAGTTCCCCCGTTGGTCTTTAGGTTGATAAAATGGAGTCTACCAACAAAGGATTTTTCATTGGAGGAAATCCTAGTCCTTTCTCCTCTTCGGGAGATGTTGGTGCACCCCATATGGCCACATTGTCTCTTCTAGGGTTGACAATTGGTTTTCCCGTATGGCTCTTCTCTACCATTGTCATTCAGAATACCGTAATTCTTGAATAGTCAAGTCAACAACTAGATGATGCTAGAGTTACTCCCCAACCTTCTACTTCGTCTGTTTCTCCCTCTCCTCCTTCCTCTTCGCTTGATAAAGCTGGTAAAGCTAAAGATCAAGTAATTGAGAAGAAGAAGAAATGGAAAGAGAAAAAATAAAAGAAGAAGAAGGAACCAAAAGCGAAAGGGGGCAACTAGCCATCATTTAGCAAAAATCGTCACACCACACTGTCTAAACCTAAATCTCCATCTATCATTTGCAATGGAGACCACTATCACTGAGATTGTCCCTGTATCCCTCAGATATGAAGGGAATGGTCTCCTCGTTCGCACAATCCACTGTCGTCAACCTCTGATGATCATGTTGAAAGCACACCATCAACTAGTCAAAGTGAAGTATCTGTACAAAAAGGGAATCGCAAATTCCCTTGTAAATTGTGTGAAGGCGATCACGTCATCCACCATTGTTCCTTCCTTGATGAGGCTAAAACATTTTTGGATGACCGTCCTGCTTCACCGCTACGGCTCCCTCCTAGATATAAAAAACTCTTGCCAAGTAACCCACTGGTTGAAAATCAGGCTGGCACGCCATTGTGGTTGGTCGAAACATCTATCATTGAAAATGAACCCTCTTAATCCATACATGACGAAAGTCAAAAGGTCGAGACTCCAGTTGACCTGGTCTTGCCTTCAGAATGTTCATCTTCGAATGATATCGTCACTGAAGAGAAAGAGGACGAAACCATTCAAATTATTTTCGTAAACACAGAATCCGATGAACTTGGGGGAAATCTACCCATTCCTTTATGACAAGAAGGAAGTTCATCAGAGTCATATCCGACCGTCTATTCTGTCCCACCTCCAAGCAACCTAGTTGTTTCCTTCGACTGGAATTTGCTAGGCAGACCCCGTTTACCAGCTAGTGTACCATTCTGAATCATTGTACAAGCTTACAGAATGGTCATGGCTGGTACCATCATCGATGAAGGGGCTTCTGTGGGTATCCTTTCCTCAGCTGCTTGGAAAGCGCTTGGTTCGCCATCGCTTTTGCCTGAAATGAGAAATCTGACAGGCTTTGACAAAGGAACCAGTCGACCGTTAGGGATCCTTCCAAATGTGCCCATTAATTTGAGAAGGAAAATTGCTCACATGAACGTGATGGTAGTCCAAGGACCCCTGGATTATAATCTACTCCTTGGATGTGACTATATTTATTACATGGGAGTCGTCGTCTCCTCACTCTTTAGAGTAAGGTGTTTTCCGCACGAAGGAAAAATGGTCAAGCTCATAGACCAGCTGTCATTCCCTGGTTCACACATAGCAAATAGTCAAATTCCATCCCTAAATTGTCTTTTCATGTAAAGAATGTCTCATCGATCTCCAATCCATCCACCTGATGAGCGCGAGTGATTCAGGAGGATGTGACAGAAACCCAGGGGGAATGCACCCTGTTCTATTTCGGCAGGAAAACCTTGGGTATAGAGTAGGTTTCGGCAGAGGATATATGACTATTTTAACACACCCATCCTCACAGGAAAATGGGATTAGGCTGGAAAAATATACCTTTGTTAAGTTTATGTGAGTGGAGGCATCTGCCCCACTCACCTTTGTCTATTTTGGTAGACATCGCCAAGGAAGCATTTTGTCTGCAACGTGGATAGAACATTCATGGTAACCTAGGAATTTTTCGCTATACCTGGGGGCATGCAAACCTTTCCGCATGCAAGCGAAGAGTGACCATTTATTTTTTAAATTTGTAGGTCGTCTAACCCTTTAAACCCATAAGGTTGGTCGTTTCCTAGCTTGCATAAAGAAAGGATTTGGGGCAAAGCTTACAAAAGGTGCAAGCACCATAAAAAATGGCATCTTAGATGAGACATCCTCATTATACGACTGGTGAGCAATGTTACTGCAGGGTTCAAGCTTGTCTAAAAATAAACCTGCCACGAGCAGTTTTAACGGGGAATTAGAGCTTGTTAAAAAATAAACATAAGAAAATGAGCAAATGTTTCCACCAGAGTTTAAGCTCATTAAAAAATGAACCGGTAAATAACCATTGTGAAGGCCTTATCATCAGCTTGTGAGCCTTGTCCGTGTTCTCATCATCACCTCCACTTTGTTTTTAGCCGATCATTCACCTCCATATGATTGTTTACCCTTTCGAGGAACATCTGCGAAGAGTGACACTATTAGCCATCCATGTGACACTGTCGTGATTGGAAAATTCCAAACCTTACCTGGAATGAGTTGCTACTCGAAATCATCACTCGTTCCTTGAAAAACAAGTCTCCTTTAAGCTCTTTTCAACTGACTTGTAAAATATGAAAAGATTGCCGAGCGATTAGCCTCTCCAGCTCGTTAAATTCATCGGAAGTGTTATCCCTTCGCTAGGTTTTAATCTTTTTGTACTTGCGGGATTATTACACAAAACAGTTAAGCGCTTGTCTTGTTTGGCTCACTAAAACTATCAAAAATTCATCCCTCGTATTATTTTACGCTTTTTTGGACTTAAGGGATTATATGATGAAAAAGAATCTTTGGGGTTTCCTTTTTGTCCCTTTCAGACTCTCTAAAATTGAAAAGGACCGAGTTATCTTTGTCGTTAAACTCATTAAAACCAAATAGCGACAAAATCATCCAAATGGACGAGAACAAGTTTCACTATTGCTAGGCTCGCTAAAATATAGCGACAGGTTTGCCCGAAGGGCGGATTATATAACAAGCATATGTTATCCTCCTCAAGCTTGACACAAATAAATAGGTACTGGTCAGCAATGACTCGGGAAAATCGGGAAGAAAATTTGAAAAAACTTTATTGGTAGCAAGTCGCTCTTGAAAATGATACTTTTGTTCCGCATCCCAGCCGGGTTGGGTTGTTCCATTCATTGGTCATATCACCATTGGTCCATCACACCATCCATCTTTGGGGTTAACGCTACCAATCCATCGTCAGTGTCGCCGATATGTTCAAGAGAAGTCATTAAGAGAATTCACCTATGTCTCACCCACGACAATACATTCATTACTCCATTCTTTCATGACCGCCACCCTGAACATTGTATCATCACATCGTTTTCACCTCCAAAACCATTTTCTTCGTTCTATTTCGTAGATGTGGGATTCATTAAGGCCCTCCTATGACAGGTCACTTCTTGTTGACATCAGCTCATTATCCAAGAAGTCGACCTAGGAACAACCCTTTCAGTTAAAGCTTGTATGCCTCAATGGAAAGTTTCTCACTTTCGGCGACATGTTTACATTAATGGCCTTCAACCGAGGGATTTTGCGTGGTGTTCGATGCCAAGTCCTTTTTCACACCACGTGAATTGTACTGTAGTACCTTGAGGGTCATTGTTATTATTGGTGATTCCTCTTGTGCCTTTTTAACATCTTACATCATTGGTTGGTAACCAGGTGATGTCTTTCCATGTTCGACTCCAGAACATTTTTCACATGGATCGACTTGTACTCTGAGTGAATATTGAACAAGTTTTGAAGACCTCGGATCTAGTTTCATCCATCCAGGCCGCGATATATTTAGGAATATAAAGACATCAAATGTACATTATTCCTGAAGAAATGATCATCCAAATCAAAGGATAATGAGTCTGAATCATCAGTCTGCCACACAGACGATTGATTGTCCTATGTACATGAAAATGAATTTATAAAGCTGAGCATGGGAATGCCTGCCTCATCTAGATCATGGAAAATGTTATGAAGATAATGTATTGTATTGTATCTTATTAGAGGTCGCCTCCGAGCTCGAAAAAACTTTGGATCCTCATGGTAAATCATTTCACTCGACATCAAAAAATTAACGACCTCGTGCTTTAGGGGGCAACTGTTATAGACATTTTTGGGAACTGCAACCCCAATCATAAATGTCCATAAAATGAGGGATCCTAAGTCCCTAAAAGTGTTGCTTCACTACCTAAAGGAACAAGGTCAGTTGATTACATCATCTCCCAGAAGTTCTCCACTAAAAACTACTCAGAAATAGTCAAAATTGGACCATACTGAATACCCAATGCAGAGGGTGTGATGCATATCACCTTCCCAGTGTAAAGGGTGCAATGCATACAGAATGGCCCCTCTGTAGGGTGTGATGGCCGGGAATGGACAAATGGCAGGGACAATTTGTGAGGTGGAAGACCATGGAATCTTCCGGAAGCTTCCCCTCTCACACTTGCCTCTCTATTTTTTACCAGGGATGAGTAAGAGATCATCAGTCTCCAAGTGGAATCAGGAACTATCAGAGAGGAAACTAATCCAAACCCCAAAAGATGACTCACCTCCCTACAATCATCTATATATGGATCCCTCATCACAGAGATCCGGAGGCTGGAATCTTGTATCTTGTAGAGAAGTGATGTTGGTTTTCTGGTGTAACTTCATAGTGTTGGGTGATCTAAGCTTTACTTGAGGTGAAGAAGGGCTTTCTTGCTGGAGGATGATGCTGGTGTTGGATACCTATACCAATAGGTTTCATATTTCATATTGGAAAAATTCAAATTCCAAATATGCTTTGCTTTGCTGATACAAAGATCCCATATTTCCAAGACAAGACAAGGTGTGTACATAGCTTCATGTTTACTAAATTTTGATGCATGGTCCAACAGTCTAATCTAGATCATGCCATGTTTCAATTTTCTGTTGTAGAATAGAGAAAGAAGTCTGTCCAAACTGTTTAATCTTGGCAGACCAATAGTTAGGCAGAGAAACTAAGGTTCCAAACTGCTTAATCTGTGGCCTTGGAAGCAATAGGGGTAGTGCTAAATAGGCAATCAAAAGAAAAATCCAATGGAAAAGAAAAGGCACATAAGGGTCTGCAAGTCCAAGTGCACGCTCCAAGAAGAAACAAAAAATGCTAGGCAAGTAGATGGCTAGGTACATGGAGTTGCAGAAGTGGTATTCCTTTCAAACTGAATCTTGCTGTTCAAGATAAGGAAAACAACACAATGGAGCATGTCTAACTTCCTTTTTTCCCTATTTTACACTCATTACTAACATCCCTACACCAGTTGTGTTTATGAAAGAATTCAAGGTTTTATGTTGGTTCTGGTTTCCTTTAAGAGCCACCTTTCTTGTCTAAAAATATTTTCAATTTGATCTACTCCCTAATCTAAGTGGTTTTCAAATAAACTTAGTGATATCACTCCTCATTAACCTTTTCCCTCAATATTAACCCCTAATTATATTATCTAAATTCCCTATGTCACCCTTTCCCTACTATTATAACACCATGGTGTATAAACCCCAAGCATTCTATAAATATCCCCCCCTCGTTGGCATTATAGCCATATGTTCACTACTAGGGAATGAAATTGACATCTGGTCAGTTTAACAATCCCAAGCCTTACCTCTTTTCCTCCTTCAGAGATCATTTAACCTATTCAACCCTTCATTTGCTAAAAAACCTTGTAAAAAACCCATTTTCACCCCTAACCCGCTCAAACGGAAAAATTACATGAAAAACCCACTTTTTCCGACTTATCCAAAGCTTTGGAGCTATGCGCGATTTTATAAAGAAATACATTGAAAAACCATACAACTCCGCCAATATTCTAAAGTCCCGTCGGGCACGAATTTCATGAAAAATCAATATTTTATTGCCCGCCCGACGCTGTATTTTCCGAACAAGTTATTGACCTGTCGACCGTCCGATCGGGTGCCTTTCATCCAACGGTCCACATGCATATCGGACCGGCCCCGACATCCATAGATTACCTTTCGATATCTATCAGAGGGTGACGTCAGGCCTCGGCCACGCGACACCCCCACAGCGTATCAGAGCCCCCTCTGACAATTCCGCTTCTGTATGGAAGGTGGTGCGATATCATACCGCCTACGGTTTCCGGTCTCCGCCAACCCGCATTGCCAACGTCACTGCCAGCATCACTGCTACGTCATCGCCACGTCAGCGCCCTCGTCCGCCATTGCTCCACCTGTCTAGCGACCTGACCATCCCCGTGGACCACTCTTAAGCCGCCACATCACCTGATGGCGTCATGCTGACTTCATCCGACCTTGACCCCACCCGATGACGTCATGCTGACGTCATCCAAAATGGCGCCCATGTTCCAAAAAATCCATATTTTGGCCAAAAATTTCGTGTTTTTTACACTTTTTGCAAAAACGACTGTTGTGTCTTCTGCATGCATTTTACGTCCAAACTCACGCCAACCTGCTGAATTCGACCTGGAGGACATCGGCATGCCAATCCACATGCATTCGTGGCCAGGACTGTTAGTGTACCGGGTATTTATCCCCGTCAATCCTCTCTGCGCTTGGTTTTGTCTGTAAATCACCTAAAGTAACTTAAAACACAGAAAAACGTATAACTGACAGGCAAATCCCCTGTGCCTAGTTCCCATTTGAAATTACAAGGTTGAAATTCACTGGCTAAGCCTTGTTTACCAAAGCTTTTGCAAAACCTGCATTATGTTCACGCAATCATGAACAGGGAACCCGAACTACACCAAATTACTGTGAAAGAGTCTGTTAAGGACAAGTATTTTCCTTTTTAGGTGCTTTGTGCAGTATTTCAATTGCTGCAATTGACCCTTTTGTCCTCTGTTTCTCAATAAATCACCTCTCTTTCCAAGAAACACTCTTTTCTGTTACTCTGCACAGTAACATTAATTTACATATAAGCAGAGTTTTAAAGTAACCATGGATACACCAATAGCACCTGTGGCCCTCAATGTTTCCCCTTTGAATGCCCCTCAGAGAGAATTGGAGTGGTAGGCATTAGCAGATTTGGGTTATCAAATCTCAGAGGAATTTCTAATGCACATCAGGTTCCACATCCACCTGTTCAATGAATTAAAGACTAAACATGAGACTGGAACAGATGTATTGGGCATTTGGGATTCCTTCCTCCCAATCTTCAAGCTTCATCAGGTCAATCCTTTCCTGGCATAATTCACATATGTGCTGATGGTTATGATGCCACTCAGAGGGCTGTGCTTGACCCTTCAGGCTCAATTTTTTTCTATATTACCCCTGAGGCCATCAGAGAGATGCTGCAATTCAAAACTGAGAAGAAATTGGTTCCTTTATCTTTGATTGATCTGATAAAGCAAGGAGCTAAGATGACAGATGCTCAGATCAACAAGCTGAACCAACTATATATTAAATCCGATACTGTGCAGTACCCTCCCATTTCTCATGTTTACCTCAACCCATTGGGCAGGGACCTTGCAGATATGATCAGTCCCATTCTGGGTTATAACTCATCTGAGTATGTTGATGAAACTGTACTGGTAATGATGCTCATGTTTTCCCCTGGAAAAACTCCAATCTCCTATGACTATGCCACCTATATATTAGACAAAATGCATGAGCAATTGATGAACCTATCAAGGGAAAGGGTGTTCAGATACTCTCCTACACTACCATTGAATTTTATACTATCAACATGAGAAATTTTCTTTTGCTATGAAAAGAGTGGATGCAGAAGGAAATCCAAGGTCAGTAGTGTATTGGACCTTAGCTATTCACTGCACACCCTATTCTCCATACACTTACTGTGAGTTTATATACCTTTTTATCCACCCAACCATGTCTCTGTTACTGAGCCCACCTCCTCCAAGACTAACCAATGAGATGCAGAGGATCCCTCAGTTGTCCAAGGTATACAGCATTGGGGATTGGTATTTTACCAAAATCACACCGTTATTAGAATATACGGCTGTGAGTTACCCCCATACAGAGTGCCCAAACATGTACCTATGAGGTTGTTTGCCCTTGAATACTTCAGGCAGTTTGGGAATGCTGATGTGAAGAATTTTTCAGGCAAAGGCAAGAATGCACAGCTGAAGGTAAGAAACCAATTGGGCCACTTTATTTATAACAAAAGGGAGGAAGGCTAGCAAGAGGTAGACATAATGCTAGAAGGCCTTGGCTTAAAGACCAGTTTCCTATGGAAACCTTATGACCCCAATCACTTCATAACCTTAAGAAGGGTCAAGTATAGGCTATCCAGTTATGACCATGTGAGGCTGCCTCGCATAGAAAAATATGCAAATCAAACAAAATGGAAGAGAGGCACCTTAGAGGAACCTGTCACACAAGAAGAATTAAATGAAAGAGCATAAAGAAATCTCCTAAAGATGGCTGATTAGAGCTTTCTGCACAGGTATTTTCTCTTACAAGCACTCAAGTGGGAGCGGCTACCTCATCCTCCACAGAACATCAGAAGGTAGTCAAAGCTACAGATCAGACCTCTAGCAAAGGCAAGGAGAAAGAAATGGAGCTAGAGCAACCATTTCAGGGACAGGTACAGCAACAACAACAAGTACAGCAACAACAACAGGTACAACAGCAAGAAAAGGAACAACTTGTGCAAGAAGAGCACACAGCAGAGGCCCCAATTGTCACTGAGCAGCAACCACCACAAATTGTGCCTCCTAGGCAAGAGACAAGAGCTGAAGCTTCAGTCCTGCAAACCCCACAAAAGGAGGACATAAGGAGGAAAAGGGACAGAGAGACTCCCCTCACAACATCAACAACTCAAGGGGAAAAGAGGCATAGAATGAATCCTCTTTCAGAGGCGAAAATGCCAATAGGGCAATCTTTGGGCATGGGCCCACCTAGCATGGAGGCCTCTGCAAGTTCCTTCCAGTAGGAACAAGAGAGGACAGCAGGAGGAGAAGTTTTCTCCTCAAGCCAACAAAGAGGAGGCGAACTAAGCATCAAGCAGCAGTTCATGGACATAAAGAAGAGGAATGAGCCCATAAGGATACAATTATATAATCATATGTTGAAAATGGCTCCCACCAACTAGAAAAGACTTATGTCTTCCTATGATGTCCAGGAGCGAAAGATGATTATGAGCCACTTCATGCCAGCCGTGATGCAGCCACAATCAGCTGGAGACTACTTCAGGACCAACCTTGAGGTCCTTGCTAAGGACATCCACCCGATGGATCAGATAGAATTACATAAGCAAACGGGTGAGATGGTATATGCCTCCTTGGCAAATAAAACATTAGTGAATTACAGGCTAGAAAATAGCCTAAATAATACAACTGCCCAACTTGAGTTGGAAAGAGCATCCTCTCAAGCAAAGGACAATAGAATCAAAGCTTTGGAGGACATCATAATAGAGCTTGGGCATGATCCCAAGAATGTTAAAGCTGTGTAGGAGCTGTTAAAGCTAAGGGATGCAGATATGGCAGCATTAAGGAAGATGATCAAGATCCCAGCAACTCTTCATCCCCAAACTGAAGAAGTTGCCCAGCTGAGACATGACAAGGATGCAGAAACTATGCTGGTGTAACTATATAAACATCTGATCCTAACACAAGAAAAGTTGGGAGAATCAGAGGCTGCACTACAGGCAGCATTGCAACAGAAAGAGGTAGGCCAAACTTCTCATCCCCCTCCAGAAATAATCAATCTGGAAGAATCTCCTAAAACCACTGCCCCTCCCATTCAGCAGACAGAGCAAACAACACCCTCTACCTCAACACCAACAACAAAGCAGGCTCAAAGTCTTGACATGCAGAAATTCAGGAATGAAATTCAGGTCTTGGAGGCCCAAATGACAGAGCTGAATCAAGCCAAAGAAACTTTGGCTAAGCTCAATGAAAGATATGATAAATCCAAGCAGAATGTAGCTGAGAAAGAAAGAGAGATAAAGACTCTCAAAAGGAGGATAAATGAGCTGGAGAAAGAGCTCACACTTGATAAAGTAACAACGGAGCTCAAGACAATACTATGGGCCAATATTGGCCAATCCATCACTGAACAGTGGCAATATATTGAGGCTATTCATGAGCAGATGGGGCTCATTGGAAAAGCACATAGGGAAATCCAAAGAGCAAGGGAATCTCTAGGCAATATGCCTGAGGCTGCCACCAGAATGATCAATGTGCTTAATCACAGAACAAGTTCTCAGCTGGCCACAATGGGAATTACCAATAGGACTGAGACCATTTCGATGGTCAAAAGGGTCCTGACCCTAAGAACCCTGGTACAAACATTAGAGAGAAGAAGGCAGGATATGCAGACAAAGATTAATAAATTCATGGACAAATTTATAGCATTGCAGAACAGAGGTCTTCCTAGCTTAATGGGCAGCGCAAGAAGACTACTTTCCCATGAAAATTATGCCAAGAGGGTCAACACCTTTGCTACAAATCAGATTGCAGAAAAGCTGAGCAGTTCAGGAGAACCAGGGACAGCATCAAGACAGAATCTCTACAACAGGGTAGAGAACTTATTTTTTATCATGAATGAAATCAATCACTTGTTTGATGTGCCTCCGAATTTCTATAAATATACAGAAGCGGATGAGAGTATAGAGGCAATTTTAAGACATCAATTGCCCACACAGGAAGTCTGGACTGGATTGATACAATTAATACTGTCAAACCAGAGCCTGTAATCAAGTTTTTTCCATTGAAATATGTAAGTTTTCATGCACAGGAAAATTTTGATATATCAGCATGTATGGAGAAAAGAGGCTGAGCCAACTCAGCGAAACTATTCGGCCACCACAGCAGCACTGACAGTCACAGGTGACAGGG
>APFE030002981.1:0-24674 GCA_000404065.3 Pinus taeda
GGGTAGAAACTCCCTGCGAGGAGCATCGTGTCTTATTTTTGTAATCGAGCTCTGCTCTATTGGAGGTTGCCCCCTCGAAGAGGCAAGTGAACATTACTCTCTGAATAATAAAATCATTGCCATTCTGTGTTCTGGGTATCTTTTCTTCGCATATTCTGTATTTGGGTATCATTTGCAGGTTAAGAGCATAACAAAGAGATAAATCATTATCGCTTGACGCTCATGAGTAGAACTAGTTATAAATGGTACTTTTATCTCTTAACTATTTCTGCCTTTGTGCTAAAGTGATATTCATATTCAGTTGTTTATATATTGATGCGTGAATGCGTAAGTTATCATTTGACACTTCTGTACGGTGATAGCTATTTTTTTATGCTTAATATATGAGTAGCTTATTATGTGATATGTTTTTCACAACTGTTTCGTCTAACTTTTTATACGAAGTGGTTTATCTTTATTGAATTCTTTTCTCATAACAGTTGAATGATCTTTATTACCAATTGTTATTTGAAATCATTTTAGATCGCATAACGAAAAGTTTACATTCCGGGTTAGTTTAGAATTAGATATTTCTGTTTATTAGAATACAATTGCATGTTATTAGATTATAATTAGAATAAAAGAATTTCAATTAGGGACTTTTAGAAAGGAAATATCAATTCTCAACACACGCACACATATATTGGGAAACTGGTCCCATATCCCCAGTCGGACCCACTATACCAAACGGAAAAGGAGCTACTAACCAAGGTCTAGACCGGGTGGGTATCACCCTTGTTGTAGACTCGATGCGCTAGAAGGAGGGCCCCGAACTGTGAATGGAAAGTAAGTCTAAATCTAAATACCATTCTGAGAGTAAATCGCCCTCACCATCTCCCCCGACTTCTCCATTTCACTTAGAATCTTTAAATCTAGAGCCAGAAGTCGAAAGAACAACAGGCATTGCCACAAACCTTGACATTTCAGAGGAATCTACTGTTGAACCTCCTGAAGTTGAATCTTTGATCCATAAACTTCAGCGATTTTCTATATCACGTCAAAGATCTGATAAATCTCAAGGCAGTGTGACTTTGCAATATAATCCTACTCATCCTCTTACCAGATTAAAGAGTGAAAAGTTTGGTGTTCAGCCAATCGAGTTACCTCTACCTACAAGGAAGAGAGAAAGGAAATCACCTAAAGGGTCTGATAGCGAGACTCTTTCATCATCATTATCCATCTCAACCTCTCCACCGCGAAGTCAACCATCCACCCCTCCACTTCAGATCATTGTCCATCAGTCCACTGGTACTTCCACATCTCCTTCTCAATCATATGGAGTTGTAATATCCTCATCTTCCCAACCACAGGGATCATCTTCTGCACTTTCCTCTATTGGTAGTTCAGCGATGGCCCAATCTCCATGGAATAACCCAGTGGCAGTCTTAATGTCTGCGCCCTTGAGTCAGATACTGGCCCATCCTGAAAAATGGCTACCTAAGTTTAATCCTGAAGTAGGCATGGTAGTGGAAGAACATATAAATAACTTTATGTTATCAATAAATCTCAATGGAGTTACCAACGAAGACGCCGTCGTCTGAATTTTTCCTTATACTCTGTAAGGAGCTGCTAGATCATGGTATTTCTCATTACCGTCTGGATCTATCACTAGTTGGTATATCTTCCAAGAACAATTCTTAACTAAGTTCGGTGATGACAGGTCTGCGGCAACACTGATCAACGACATGTCTAACCTTAGGGCCGAGTCAAAAGAACCTATCAAAGATTTTAATTCACGTTTCAACAAACTATTAAATAAAATTCCTACTGCTTCCAAGCCTAGTGACGAAGTGCGAAGTGAATGATACATCTCTGCTTTACCATAAAACATAGCAATCTTCGTTGATAGGGCTAACAAAACAACTTTAGCTGACAATATGAAGGAAGTAATAGCTGTAGAGAAACGTATCATAGCTCTAGAAAAGAAAAACGTGATAGATGAACGAAAAATCCAAGAAGGTTACTTTTAAGGAAGACCCCAAGAAAAAACAATCGAAAGACTTGTTCGATTTAGAAGGATTGCAAAAAGTTTTGAAAACCATGTCTAATGAAATGGTTGACATTAAGAAACAAGTGGCAGAAACTTCTTCTAAAAAGCCGTATAAGCCCTATAGAAGAAACCCTTCGACTGATTCAAAGCCGCCAAATGCTATCACAAGTGTTGAATCAGAAGAAGAACAAGAGGAGATAGCTACTGAAGAACCTACCGATGAAGAAGAAGTTGTAGAGGTACAAGGTATGTGGGATTTCATCCTCCAAGATGAAGAGGATCAAGAGGCATTCCCGGTTAGTACTAGAAGTAGAAATCAGCTTGATCCTCCTCAACCTACTCCTAAGCCAAAGAGCGCAAGCTCAATGACTAAGGATAAAGTCGTAGCCAAGAAAACGACACCTAAAGCGACTCAAACCAGCCCAGCCTAAACAGATTCATCAACTCCATCAAAAACGTTGATTGTTTCGGATGAAATGGAGTATAATATCATAGAATACATGAAAAAGACTAGGGATAACATCACTTTTTACGAATTGAGCAAGTTAAAACACCAGCAAAAGGTACTTTTGAAAGAATTACATGCTGTACCAGTTGCACCCTTGCCTGCCGTTGTAATATCTCAAGCTTCCCATGAAATAGGAAGACCTCCGACTAATGTGATTAATAAAGTTAATCCAAACAACATCGCTTTAATTGGAGGAAGGTCGAGATCTCATACTCCCCCATTTCTTCTTACTTATGAAGTTTTCAATAAAAATTTGCATAATTGTTTAGTGGATTCTGGAGCTTCATCTAATATTTTACCAAAATCAATATGTGCAAAGTTGAACATTCAACCAAAAAAATTTGTTGTGTGCATAGTTCAGCTAGATCGATCGCAAGTTGAAGTGATTGGCGAATTAAATCAGGTTACCATAAGGTTGTCATCTAATCCAAAGTTATGTCAAGTTATCGACATTTTAGTTGTAGATATTCCGGAATTTTATGGCTTAATTCTTAGCAGGGATTGGTCAGAAAAAAATTCATGGATACTTTGCAATTGATTGGTCGCACATGTGGCTCCTTTACAATGGTAAACCAAATCAGATAAAGGTTGAGAGAGAAAGACATCAGAAATACATAGTAACAGAACTGGAAGGAGAAAATGAACTGGTAGCATACAACAATAATATCATTGGCAAATACTTAGTTGATTCTTTATTAGGAAATTTTAATTCTCATACTTCACCTTACTTAGAACATTCTGTTTTATCTCAAGTAGAAAATTTTCTCAAACAGATAGTTCTAAATGTATTAATTTTATAGATAGTCCTATAGATAAATCTTTATTTTGGAAGTTATTTTTTGACGGTTCTAAGTCTAACGAAGGAGCAGGAGCAGGATGTGTGTTAATCAATCCAGAGGGAAACAAAACCATGCTAACTTGTAGACTCGAGTTTAATTGCACTAATAATACCGCAGAATATGAGGCTTTAGTCCAAGGATTATATAAAGCAATCGGATTAGACATCAAATATCTACAAGTTTTCGGAGATTATGAAATTGTAATCAAACAGGTATGCAATACTATACATTATTTATCAGGTCATTTAAAGCATTACCAATCTTTAGTTCAAGATCTGACTGAATACTTTATAGCATTTAATATTTCATCAATCCCCAGACTCCAGAATGCTAGTGCAGACCTCCTAGCTAACGTAGCTTCCAATCTCATCCCTTCAGAAGACTATAGCCCTGATCGATTTTCAATCAAATTAATCTTTAGACGCTCGATTCCTGGTAACATTACCAATTGGAGAATTTTCAACGATGATATTGATATTGTAAGCTTCCTCACATCTGAAGGATCTTACACCAATCAGATAATTGATGAGGACCAACATGACAGACAATTACAACAAGATAGCACTAATAATGCTATGCCAAAGTCAGTAGTTAATTTAGAAGACCTTTATGATTTAAAAGATCGATTCAAAAGATCTACCAATTCAAAACTGCAAAGTTCAACTTTGAACTATGAATTAGTAAATCTAGGAACTGATACCAAACCACAGAATATCAACCTAGGCCTTGGCCTAGCTCCTGAAGAAAGTTAGCGTATATTCGTCTCTTGAAACAATACAAGAGTGTCTTTGCTTGGAACTATGATGAACTCAAAACTTTTGACACTTCTATCATCCAACATACTATCCCAATGATAAATGATGAAAAACCTGTCGAGCAAAAGCTGAGAAAGATCCACCCCAATCTAGAAAACAAGATCAAATATGAGCTCAATAAGTTATTGAAAGCCAAAATCATTTTTCCCGTTCGACATTCTAAATGGGTTCCCAATATGGTTCCCGTCAGAAAGAAGAACGAAGATATTAGAATTTGCATTGACTTTCAAAATATTAACAAAGCCTGCCAAAAGGATAATTTTCCTTTACCTCCCACGGAGCAAATACTGCAGGCAATCGCAGGATCAGAATTAATGTCCTTCTTAGATGGATTCTCGGGCTACAACCAAGTGTTGGTCCATCCCGATGATCAATTAAAAACCACATTCAGAATCAAATGGGGCACTTACGGATATCAAAAGATGCCCTTTGGTCTGATCAACGCTGGTGCCACATTTTAGAGAGCTGTGGACATCACATTCAAGGTATTAGTTAACAAATCAATGGTAATCTACTTGGATGATATAATTGTATATTCCAAGAAAAGAGGCAATCATCTTAGAGATTTAAAACAGATCTTTCAATGTTGTCAAAGGTGTGGAATTTCACTTAACCCAAAAAAATCCTTTTTTGCATTAAGTGAAGGAAAACTTCTTGGATTCATAGTGTCAAAATCTGGAATTCATATTGATCCTGATAGAATCAAGGAGATTTCCAAAATAGCCCTACCTCACAACAAAAAATCTATGCAATCTTTCCTTGGCCAGATCAATTTTGTAAAGAGATTTGTTCCAAATGGGGCCAAGATGAATATGAGGCATTCAGTCTGATCAAACAGGCAATTGTTAACGCTCCATCTTTAGCAACTCCAAATTTTTCTGATCCTTTTATTTTATATACATTTGCCTCTGATAGATCATATGCTGCGATACTCACTCAAGCAAATCAAGACAAGGCAGAAGCCCCAATTGCTTTTTTCAGTTCAAATCTATAGGGGGCTGAGTTAGATTATTCCAATGTAGAGAAACAAGCTTACGCTATTTTCAAAGCGATTAAATATTTCAGACCCTTTATGCTTAAAACCCATACAAAAATCATAGTACCATTTCCAGTGGTAAGAAATCTCTTAGTACAGAAAGATGTGGGTGATAAAAGAGCCAATTGGGTTACTGCCTTATAGGAATATGACGTAGAAATCAAACCAAAAAGTATTGTAAAAGGTCAAGGCTTTTGCAAAATGCTAGCTGGAGCATCGCTTATTTTCGAAATACCATCTGCAGAGATACAAATGTATGAGGTAAGCCTAAACGATGTTGAATCATTGTATGTTAATATCATATTTTATCTAAAGAATGGATATGCTCCTTCAAACCTCGATTACACCAAGAAAAGAGCTCTAAGGTTAAAGGCCAAACAATATCAGCTCATGAACGATGTTATTTTTAGAATGAATTATGATTTTGTTCTCCTTAGATGTCTTGAGAAATCTGAAGTTGAAAAAGTCTTGCAGGAACTCCACGATGGGCCAGTAGGCGAACACTATGCTGGAGATGGTAGTGCACATAAAATCCTACGCACAGGCTATTACTAGCCCACATTATTCAAAGACTCACATAACTATGTAAGGAAATGTCAAGTTTGTCAAACCACTGCTGGAAGAGAAAAGAAACCATCATTGCTGCTGCAACTAGTCAACATTGAGCAGCCTTTTGATCAATGGGGATTGGACATAATAGGTGAGATCGTTCCTTACTCTTCTAAATAGCATAGATATATCCTTATAGCAACAAATTATTTTACTAAATGGGTAGAAGTAGTGCCTCTCAAGACGGCTAATGCCGAACAAATTATCGAGTTCATAGATCAGTTCATAATCACCAGGTTTGGTTTGCCTTCTGCTTTAATGTTTGATAATGCATCGTATTTTTCTGGTAATGCTATGACTGAATTTGCACTCAAATGGGGTTTCAAGCTTAAATAATCTGCCAATTATTACCCACAGGGGAATGGGTTAGCTAAATCTACAAATAAAAGCTTAATTAGAATCATTAAGCGAACCACTGATCAAAATCACAAAAATTGGCACAAGTCTTTAATATATGCTTTATGGGCAGACCGAATAATGTAGAAAGCCTCCATTGGCACTTCTCCCTTTAATTTTGTTTATGCGAAAGAAGTGGTTCTTCCAACTCATATAGCAATTCCCTCTTTGGCCTTATTTCAATATATTGATGAAGCACCAACTTCTTCCTTACAACTAAGGCAGCTGGAAATAATTAAGCTAGAAGAGCAACGAGAACAGCCAAAATAACTCATGCTCATCACCAAGCATTAGTAAAACCTTATTTTGATTCAAACATGATATCCGAAAAGGACTTTTAGATGGGAGATCTAGTTTTAAAATGGGACAAGGCTCATGAGGAAAAAGGGAAACATATGAAATTTCAACGAATGTGGCTTGGCCCTTTCCAAATCACAGAAGCCATAGGTCCATCTACTTTTATGTTACAAGATTTAACAGGAAAAAGAGAGTCTTTACCTGTTAACGGACAGATCCTCAAAAAATATTTTCCATAGGAGATCATTCTTTTATTTTGTAGATTAGTTTTCTTTATGTTCATAATAAAACCAGTGGTAAATGGTTACATTTGGAATTCACGAAAAAGACACAAATTCTGTTTTAGATTTTGTTTTTTCACTTGTATAAATAGAATTCTTTTAGAAAATTGATCGTTATTATTGAAAGATACAGTTAAAGGCTCTAGGCCTAGAAATGATACTAGTTTCAACCTTGTAAATTTTGATGAAAAGCGACCTTTAGTGGGAAATTGTTTCATATAAGTCCAGTGAAAGGTATCAATAACAAAACCAAGATTCTTTGTAGAAAATCTCTTTCCAAAAACTCTACCATTGTCGTCCAGAGCTATCTTAAGGAAACAATGACTTCCTCCCCACCTAGGAAATTACAATGTTCAGGGAATAATCCAATGATACACTATAACTTAAAGAGTAAGAGATCTCATCACGAGCTGACTTATCATGATCATAGATATTATAGCTTGCTGACTTTGCCAATACTTCATACCACAACAGGGAAATGACTCAAGATTGTTGCAATCAAAAGACAAGGGGTCTCATCACAAGCCAACATGTTCAACGAAAGTTATAAATCAAGTGAATGGCATTGTCATAAATTGGCTACCAAACCAGGACATTGTTCTTTAAGGGTAAAAAGAAAATGAAAGCAATAAGTGTGGATATGGATTTCTCTTTGAAAATTGTATATTTCTCTAAGTAGGATACAGGATCATTGCTAGGTAATAGGTAACCCTGTCAAGGCTATAAATGCCTGCTGGCAGCAGAGGCTCTACCTACGACAAATGAGCATATTTAAAAATGATTTACAGAGAAGGCTTTGTTTTTATCTTTATAAACCAAGTAGTGACTGATGTAGGTACAAGGACTAGCTTGAGGGAGTAAATAATAAAAGTTAAAAATAGAAGAAACGAAATATCATTGACAAGTAAAAGCGTGATGTACTTTGTCTTTCTATAATAAAGTTTGATTTTTTGGAAAATTTTCTGTTTTGGAAGTTTAGAAAATTCAAAAGAAAAGTAGAGATAATTGGTTCTTCATAGTGAATCGCCAATTGTTGTGGCCAGCAACAACCCCCCTTCTTATTTAGTATTATCACTAATACTAAATAAGTGGGGGCCCTTAGTAAAAAAAAAGATATTTAAAAACCAATTAGTGCTTGTATTTCCTTTTTCAATAAAACTTACTATCATAAACTTAGGAGAATACCTTTGAAAAATCTAAAAAGACTTAAGTTTATGATAAGGTAGGATAAAATCACTCCTTAAGAAATATCGCATCGCAAAAATGGTAATGGATACCTCCTTACAAGCGGAATTCTAAGATTGCAAGATCGCGATGTGAAACTATGCACTAAAATTATTCATCGCATAGCATGCCTCAGATATCACTTACGATGAAAAGCCTCCAACCGCTGATATGCGATGGCGCATATCGCAAATCGCATTTTACGGAAAACACATTAACAGATGATTGTCATATGCTACGCTCCAGCGATATTGCGATATTGCGATATTGCGATGTTGCGATGTTGTGATCTGCGATCTGTGATACTGCGATATTATGAAGCAAATTGCAAATCGCCTCATCGCAAATCTTTAAGTCTCGTTGTTCGAAAAAGATTTTTCCATAAACCGAGACCTGGTTATGCGCTTTAACGTGAACCAATGAGTTAGTTTCCAATCATTAATGAAATATGGTTTTGTGTTGATCGAAGAGCCATTTCACATAAGGTGGTATATTTTATATGTCTCCAACATTTAAATCTTTCCCGTCACCTTTTCTTATCATTATTCTCAACTCATTTGTAAACTGCGGGAATGAAGAACAGAGAACTATACAAAGTAGTATTCAGGATATTATGGGAAAGAAAGGCAAAGCTCCGAGTTCTGAAGACAAAGAAATGATGCCCTTGTATACAGACACTGCCTATAACAAAGATGTTAGTATTACTACTTGGGAAGGCATGTACAATCTACTTGAGGAAGAAAATCCCAAAATGATGGAGGTTACAGCTACTGCAGGCTCACATGGGACTTCTCAGGCGTCTATTATAGAGCTAGCTTGCTCGTTCTTGCACCAAATAGCAGCGAGGCCCAAAATTCTTCCATACATGGACATGGTTAAATGGGTACTGGAAAGCGCTGACATCACAAACAGACAATTTAGCACTCGGAGTCGAGAACTCACACAGTCATTATTTCCACAAAATTTAAGCTTTATGGCCTCTAACAAAAAGCGCGCAAGAGGCAAAAAACGCACCAAGGAAACACAGATCAAGAAACAAAAGCAGTTTCTGATGCGCGATTAGTGCCTAATCACGCATCGTTGGGCAAAACCCCTTGAAGAGGAAAGCCTCTAATTGCTCAGTCACCTGTAAACCCGAAAGTTTGTAGGAAAGAATGCTAAAGGCAAAAAAGCAAAACTTGAATTCTAAAACCTGTAGTATTTATCAGAAATATCCTCAAAGTGGTCATGTAAATATGAATAGCATCTGCAGACAGGCTGGAAATAGAAGGCTCAAGAAAAGGCAGAATCAATCAAAAGATTAACTAAGTTGAATTGGGATTCTTACTAGGCGTATTTGGTAAAACCACACAGCCAGTGCATGACTCTCAAATGTATCATCAATTATGCCGAGAAGATTACGCCAGCTCTTGCCGATTCCTTTTTCGCAGGACAGTTAAAGTCGGAAGTCAGCTAGCTGACTCTTCTCAAACAAACGTTGAACGCTTGCGATTTCAAGGAACAGATACACAAATAGTTAGTTGTTAGTTTTAGTTTTAGATTTAGTGTTAGTATTAATTTTTCTTTATTTTTTCCTAAAATAAGGATGGTCATTTAAACTGTATCCTACATTTTTTTCATAAATTAAATTTAGATTTAGTTAGTAGTATTTAAACCCTTCTCATGCATTTAGAGAAGGGTCTTGAAATTTGTCAAAAACTTGTCCTCAGAACATGCACTTTTTCACCCTCCGAGGAGGTCTTGATGAGTGAATGGAACAGGATTTATTGATATCTGCATTTAATATCTACTACTGATGTTGCACTTTTGTACTCTTAGTAGATGTTGGATTAAGAAGAGATAAATCATTATCGCTTGAAGCTCATGAGTAGAACTAGTTATAAATGGTACTTTTATCTCTTAATTACTGCTGCCTTTGTGTTGAAGTGATATTCATGTTCAGTTGTTTATATATTGATGCGTGAATGCGTAAGTTATCATTTGGCACTTCTGTATGGTGATAGCTATTTGTTTATGCTTAATATATGAGTAGCTTATTATAAGATATGTTTTTCACAACTGTTTTGTCTAACTTTTTATACGAAGTGGTTTATCTTTATTGAATTCTTTTCTCATAACAGTTGAACGATCTTTATTACCAATTGTTATTTGAAATCATTTTATATCGCATAACGAAAAGTTTACATCCTGGGTTAGTTTAGAATTAGATATTTCTGTTTATTAGAATACAATTTTATTAGATTAAAATTAGAATAAAAGCATTTCAATTAGGGACTTTTAGAAAGGAAATATCAATTCTCAACACACACACACATTTATTGGGAATTTGGTCCCATATCCCCAGTCGGACCCACTATACCAAATAGAAAAGGAGCTGCTAACCAAGGTCCGAACCGGGTGGGTATCCCGCTTGTTGTAGACCCGATTTTTGAGGCTTCAATAGGACTCTTTGGATGATAGCAATCTTGTTGGGATCCACCTGTAACCCTTGCTGAGAAATTGTATGACCTAGCACGGTCCCTTTAGTCATTAGGAATTTGCATTTTTTATGGATGAGGGATAGGTTCATTTCGATGCATTTGGCTAAAACTTTTCCCATGTTAGTCAGAGATTCCTGGAAGTTAGAACCATAAGGAGTAAAGTCATCCATATATATTTCCATTGAATCATGCACCAGTTCAACAAATATGCTCAGTACTGCTCTCTAGAAAGTGGCGGGAGCGTTGCACTACCCAAAAGGAAGGACCCGGTATGCAAAAATACCCCAAGGACAAGTGAAAGTGGTCTTATCTTTGTCTTCCAGGCTGATTTAGATCTAGTTGTACCCGCTAAACCCATCTAGGAAGGAGAAAAACTTCTTCCCTGCCAGACCATCTAACACTTGATCTATGAAAGGCAAAGGGAAATGGTCCTTCTTGGTGGCCTTGTTCAGTTCCCGATAGTCTACACAAATTCTCCACTTCCCATTTTTCTTTGGCACTAGCACCAAAGGAGAGACCCATTTGCTATCAGAGATGGGGTAGATGAATCCTGCATCCAACAACTTTTGCAGTTCTTCTTTGACAATGTCCTTAAGGGCTGGATTGATCCTCCTTTAAGGCTACCTGACTGGTTTACAATCTTCTTTAATGTAAATGTGATGAGTACAGATAGAAGGGTGGACTCCCTTCATCTCCTTATAGTTTCAGGCAAAAGCATCCAAGTGGTTTTCTAATAAGTTACACAGTTCTTTCTCCTGAGAGGTGGATAGGAATGAGTTGATCCTCAAGGTTCTTTCTAGGCCAAATTCCACATTCTTCACTTGGAGAGAGGTCGGATCAGCCACATAGAGATCAAATACAGGATTGGCCTGGGTTTCTTCCACCTACTCTTCTAATGGCAACACACTCGGGGGTGGATTCTGAATCAAGTTTTCAATAAGGTCATCATCGGTTTGTGGGACCCCCATGGTAGCCTCTACTGTACACAATGGTCTGGAATAGACTTCATCCTCATCTTCCTCCTCCAACTAGAGAGTTAAATCATGTTCTAATAGTGGTTTGGCAGGAGGATATAGGACTAGATGTTTGGACATATGCTCATTCTTGATTTTCATGTTCCTAGCTCAACAACTATTATAGGCATCTGCAGTAGCCAACCAAGGTCTTCCTAGGATGAGAGGATACCCGGTGAGCTTTGCCTTCCGCTGGAGAACCAGGAAATCAGCAGGATACTCCCAAGAGTCAATACATACCATTACATCTTCCACAATCCCCTCAGGGGTCACGGTGGAGCGGTCTGCTAACTGTAGGATTGTTTTGGTCTTTCTCATGGAACCCTAAAGGTTGAGTTTAAGCATAGTGTCCCTGGTCATCACATTAATGGCAGCCCCTAGATCAATCAAGGTATGGGGGATTATAGTGCCATTGATGTGGACATTGACTACAAGACTCCCAAGGTCTAGATATTTTGGACGGATTACCTGCCACAACATTAGGTCGAACAATTGTCCTATGACATTGATAGTTGGAGTAGCTCTCTTGTGCCTCCCTGGGTCCCTGAAGCACTTTTCCTTGATCATATTGTTGTATATGGCCACATCTTTTATGGCTTGGAGAAGTGGTATCTTTACACATAACTATTTTAATTCTCCCAGAAGTTTAGTTTCTTCTAGGGTCAGTTGTACGGTTCCAGTTAGTCTCTCAGGAAAGGGTGGAACGACTTTTGGTTCAATTTCTTGTTTTTCTTCCTCATCCTCCTTAGGAGGAGGTTGGCTGTCTAGGAGAACCTTCCCATACCATAGGTTAATCTCCTAAATCTCCACACCATAGGCCAGACATGATGTTTCTCCACTATATACCTGTTGGGCCTGTTTTTTGTTGGGGTTCAGGTTCGGTTGAGCAAGTATCTAGGGTTGTCTTGGTGGAGCAAGAGGTAATGGTTGTGGTTGAGCAGGTGGTGGAGGCAAAAGAGCGGGAGGGGAGCTGTACTGGGACCTCCACCCCTGATGAGGTGCATTCCACTGAGGTTGTGGCTGAGCATATGAGTGAAACGAATGAGCAACAAGTGAAGCCTGGTATTAAGGAAGATATGACCAAGGAGGGGGTGTGGACCAGGAAGGGTGAGCAGGGGGACCCCAAGAAAGCATGGACGTGGCTTGATTGGGGTTGTAATAAGTCTAGGATGTCCCTTGCATTGCCTACTGGTAAGGTTTGGGTCCATGTGGCCTTCTTTGGTTCATGAAATAGAGTGGTTCAGTGGCTCCTTCGGCCCCTTGATATGCAACTTTAATTTCGGGCAAGCAAGGGCACTAATTCGTAGGATGATCTTCTTCACAGACTAAACAAACTTCTATAGAGTGCAATGGACATTCGTTCCTAGGATGTTTTCTAGTGCACCCAGGACAAAAGATGGCCAAAGCCCTCTCGGCTTCCTCTTGCTTCCTTTTGATATGCAAGGTATCCATTTGCATGGCAAGAGTCTACCTCATCTCGCTCTTGAAATCTTCTAGCCAATTCTCAAATTCGTTCCTAAGGGATGAACTAGATGAGGATGTACTCGCTAAAGGTTGACTTCCCCTACCTCTCTTTCTAGCTAACCTAGAATGGTTTCTAAACACACTCTTTATGTCATCATAAGGCAGTTGGTAGATGTCTCCTCCAGCCAGCAAATGGAGGGTATCTAGAAGGTCTTCAAGGACTCCTCTTAGCAGAACCAACTTCAGGGATTCGGGGTCAAGTGTGCACCTGGCCTTTTTATAACTGAGTTGAAACATTTCTTCATAGTCTTCTAGCGATTCATCACTTCCCATGGTCATTCGGAAGATTTCTTCCTTTGTATCCTTTGACCTACAGTAGTCCCGGTACTTTTTGCTAAAGGTTTGCTGCATCTCAGCCCAAGTTGTGATACTATTTCCAGGTAGCCCCATGAACCAGCGCAATGCTGCATCCTTGAGGGTAGAAGGAAATAGTTTCAAATTCTCCTCGTCCTCTGCATAATCATAGGTTTGATAAAGAACAACAAATTCAAACAAGAAGGTATCAGGATCCTCGATAGTCAATCCATAGAAGTGAGGTAAGGCTGAAGGACTTATGTTTTTCATTTTGTGTCCCCATTGGTCTCTCAGATAGGAAAGGCACCTTCAATTCTTTCCCCATTTCCTCTAACGTTTTTGTTTTCAACCATGGTCTCAAGAGGAATGGTTTCTTGCTCTTGTTTTGTTATAGGATCTTCATATATCTATGGAGGTTCACCTATAGGTTCTTCTGGATCATTGCCACCAAAGAAGAGAGAAGGGTGACTTAGTGATGTGGTGGGGGTGTTAGGTAGGAATTTTCCTGAGTTGTCTCTGTTCCTACAAGGCATGAAAGGAAATCTATTTTTTGGGTGATTTTTGTGTTTTTTTCTGCTTGTACCTGCAAAAATGAAATGGATTGAACAACAACTTGCAACTAACTAAAATGAATCTTGCTGAAATGGAAATTGCAAAACTGGAATGAAAGTAGGAAATGTCTAATCTATGCTTGCTGAAATGAAATTGCAGAATTGAAATGAAAGCAGGAAATGTCTAATCTACGCTTGCTGAAATGGAATCGCAGAATTGAAATGAAAGCAGGAAATGCCTAATCTACTTTTGCAGAAATGAAATTGTAGAATTGAAATGAACGCAGGAAATGTCTAATCTACTTTTGTAGAATTGAAATTGCAGAATTGAAATGAAACAACTACTCTACTTTTGCTAAAATAAACTACTTAGTAGAATGTTGTAGTAGAGAATAGAAGAAAAACAGTGACCACAAAATACTCTGACGCTTCTCCAGCAATGGCGCCAAAAAGAGTGGTGAGCTCTAGTATTGCAGCAATAATGCTACAACTCCTGGGGCTTCCTTCTTTACGTTTGTCTACCAGATAGTTCGTAACAAAATTGGAAGCGACGGTACTGTATGCACAAGTACTAGCTCTTACTGCAGGCCGTCACTTAATCAGCTGGCGCAAGTTTGCTAGGAGCTTAAGCCAACTTCTATGAGTTGTTAGAAGAAAATTTAACTGTGATGAAAGGAAACTAACTCTAGAGGGGCTATTCTACTTGCAGAAAGAGAATGGAAACTGAAATGAAACGCAAACCCTAGTTTACCTACTAACCCTACTTTTGCAAGAAAGGAGATTGAAACTACTGAAATGGGTGCCATTGACTATTGAAAAGGTAAATTGCATTTATTCAAACTACTTATAAAGAGAAATGAGAAGAAATCATCTCTTTGTACTTTTGAGTATTTTTATGTGGAATTATTATGCTTATGATTTGACTGGTTGTGACTGTGCAGAGGTTTGGTGGCAAAGGAAGATGGAGTTGGCTTTTGTAGATGGTAAGGAAGGTGTGGAGAGGTTCTAAGAAGCCCCTAGTACCCTTATAAAGAATTCCATTGTGAGCAGACTTCAAAAAATCACTCACAGGAACTTCTACAGGAGGCTGCAGGGGATCTATAGGAAGTTCTACAACAGGATCTACAGGGGGATGCCGAAAGTGGGTTTTGGAGGTTTGAAGGTGGAAAAATGATGGGAAAGGGGAAATGAAGGTTAGATGAAGGTATTGATGGATCTAGAACTTGTCAAGGAAGGTCAAGGATGAATGAGATGGTTGGATTTGTTCAAAGGGAAAAAGAGCAACTTTATGGGAAAACAAAGAAATTAGGGAAGATTGGCGAAATGTGGCAGATGAGTGGGGAAACCTTGGAGAAGTGAGTTGGTCTTGGCTATTTAATGGAGGAATGATGAGCTTGAATGTTCTTCAAGAGAGCTGCACACTTACTTCTCAAAACTGACCAAAGCAAGAACCGAAAACAGAGTTTTGTCTATCTTAACCTAATTTCTAACCTAAAACCAGAAAAATGTTGAACAATACTTTATGAACAGAAAATCATGTGAGATAACTGTGGTAAAAGGGCATAAAATGATTTGAGCAATTAAATCTAAACTAATATCATCATTTCCAAATCAAAGTGTCACGCTAGCAATTGCATGAAGGAGCAAAAACTGTGGTTTTGGTCGCAGCAGTAGTGCCTTGACCTCAAATCATGGTCCCAACGAGGGAGAAAGGAGATGAAGACCTGCTGGTAGCCTTTTTTGGATATTTTTCTGTCACTGCAGCAACTTACTTAAGCAACTTGAAGCAAAAACAACTATTCTAACCATCAAAAGCAACCTAATCTAATGAAGTAAAATTAGTATATGCAACAGAAGTTAACTCATGAACGGAAATAAAAGAATATAAGTACACAAAGGGGGTTTTGGGAAACTTAGGTTGGGCCCTAACCCAAGATCTTCAGCCCTCTAGAAAAGAAATCAGTGCTAGCTCAAAACTTCATTCATCTTCATTATCAAAAATAATAGTTACATCGCATAAAGACTGTCTCAAAAAGAGCTCGAAGATGAGCTGAGTACAATGCTGCACCAAAGTGAAAAAATAGACTAAGAAATGGCTAACCTACTGAGGCTTGAAGCCTTCTTATTTATACAAGTGGGGACTCCCAACGGTCCTCCTAAACTTAAGGAACTTGGCTGCCTAGAACTGAAAATAAGAGGAACCCTAATTGACTTGCTCGGCTGCCCCTTGGAATCATCAATGTGGGCCTGTGTACTCTGAGCTGCTGGTGGAGAATTCGAGGAAAGGGTCATTAATGAAGGAGACACCCCTCCTACAAGTCCTCTACCCTATTTTCACGAATTTCGCTGCCATTTGCTCATGATTTCCTGGTCTTTGTCCAAAATTGTCCCAAAAAATTTGCAATAAACATTCATTAGACTACATGGCAAAGTGACTATCCCCATTCACTCTATTGACATAAATATATTCAAAAACATGCACAAAACTATTGAGAATGGTGGATTAAATGAAAATAATAGGCAGAATGAACCCATATAGTTACCCATTTCTAGGGCTCATCAATAAGGCACGAACAAAACGCGAGATGTGGCTAACAGCAGAGATAGGCGATTATGAAATGGACCAGGTAATTTTGAATCTGGGGTCCGATGTGAACGTCTGCCGAAACAAACATGGGAAAGGATTGGGAGACCTACACTACAGTGGTCTAGATTCAGCTCCGAATGGCGAATCAACAGAAAATCATCCCCATGGGACGATTGTATAAAGTGATGGTTTATATTGAAGGTGCGAGTGCATTAGCATACTTTGAAGTTATAGAAATTGTTGATGACAATAATCGCTACCCTACTCTCTTGGGGATTGACTGGGCTATTGATATCAATTGGGTCATTAATTTGAAGAAGAGGAAAATGACCTTTGAAAAGAAGTTGCTTAGGGTCGTAGTTCCACTGAATCCTCCGGAAGGAGTGCGCTACACCGAACATGTCCGAGATTATGTAGAAAGTGACGACGACTCATGAGCTGGATCAAATATCCAAGATAACAGTGTGATATCAGGATTGGGTCAATCCGACAACGGATGGATGGATCACATGCATTTCTGACTCAGATGAGGAATTAGAGCATGGGAAAAACCACTTACATGAAGTATCTACATTGCGATGTAATATGATGATGAAGTCACTGCGTTTTGTTTCGTCAAAGGTAAGAAAGATACCTTATTATGATGGTCTGACTAACATAGATATGTTTTTAGATGAATTTGAATGTGAAGTCCATAAATACCACCGTTTTCAAGCATTGGAGTTGGCGGTGCGTGCTACACCTGCACGATGGTGGGGTATGCATAAGGAAATTTTTGTTGGATGGAGGGATTACATGCAAATGATGAAGTTACAATTTGTGCATGCTAATACCAGGATGATTGAGAAGTATAGTGGGAAGGATGGTTCGCACAATCGCCTGGTGAAGTGGACTAAGGCGTGGGGGATGGAACTGCAGCTAGAATGCGTACATATATTTTTCCATACCTTGGATACAATCCCCATGAACTGGTATCTCAAAACAGAGCTCCACCATAGTAATGTGGAATGGGATGTATTGAGAGAAAGTTTCTTATTGACTTTCAGCTTCGAGGATGGGTTTGAAAGCATCGACAATGTGCTTCAAGATATCAAAGAAAGCAGTTATCTTCATAATACCAAAGGAACCTATAGAATGGACCCAACCTAATTGGAGAACCCAGTTGTGCCACACATTGGAATGCTATAATGCGACCACTGAAGAGGAGGAAGAAGACCCGAGGAATATCAATATTCCAAAAATAGAGGGGCATCACATAATAGAAGGACCACAAGTAGAGAACCTAGAAATCTCTACACCTTTGAAAACAAGACAGGTAAACATTGGCACTGACGAAGAACTAAAGTTCGCAAAGATTGGAGATTATTGGGACGACACTACAATAGACAAAGTTGTTGAATTACTTCACGAATATCGGGATCTCTTCCCCACTAAGTTTTCATATTTAAAGGGCATACTTGGCAATATGGGTGTTATGCAGGTGACATTGAATCCAGATGTGAAGCCTTTCATACAGAGGCCTTATCATCTTAATCCTAAGTATAAGGACATGATTCGCTAAGAGCTAGATAAGATGGCATTATAGCACCTATTGAAGATTCTGATTGGGTGAGCCCGATGGTAGTCCAAGAGAAGAAACAAAAAGGAAAAATAAGGATCTGAGTAGATTTGTGGAAGTTGAATGATGCATATGTCCATGATCCATTTCCAATGTCGTTTACAGATGAAGTATTAGACAATGTTGGAGGGAAGGAGGCTTATTTCTTTACTGATGGGTTTTCCAATTATCATCAAATTAATATTGTGCCAGAGGATCAAAGCAAAACCACCTTCGCGACAGAGTGGGGTTGCTTTCAGTAAATTGTTATACCTATTGGGTTGAGAAATGTGCCTGCAATATTTTCCCATGTAGTCATAACCAAATTTAGAGAATTCATTCATATGTTTCTGGAGGTATACTTCGATGATTAGACCCTATTTGGATTGGTAAAACTCCATGTAGCACGTTTCGCCTTATGTTGGATACATGTCAAAGATACCAGATTGTGGTGAATTTGAAAAAATACATATTATGTGTTCCACCTGGGACCTTGCTGGGTCATGTCATGTGTAAGTAAATATTGATGGCGGACCCTGCAAAGATGATTGTAATTGTGAACTTGTTAGCCCCTAAGAACATCAAGAAGTTGTGCACAATGCTGGGACACACTAGATACTATAGAAAATTCATTAAAGCATATTCTCAAATTACCATGCCCATGGAAAAACTGTAGAAGAAGGATGCGACATTCTATTGGGATGAGGAATTTGAGCGCAACTTAGAAGTGTTAAAAGAAAAGATGGTGATTGCTTTGATCCTGGTATTTCCCGATTGGAAGAAGGAGTTTCATGTACATGTGGATGCTTGTTGCGTTGCACTCAGTGCAATACTAACACAGGCAGGTGAAGGCGAAGTGGACGATCCTATAGCCTTCGCAAGTAGGAAGTTATCAAAGGCTGAAAAAATTATTCAATGACAGAGGACAAGGGGTTCGCTATGGTCTACACACTACATAAATTTAGGCATTATTTGTTAGGGGGACATTTCAAGATGAATACAGATCATTCTGCCTTAAAGTAACTAGTCAACAAGCCTATGTTGGGGGAAAATATTTTCAGGTGGTTGTTATTATTTCAGGAATATGATTTTGAAGTTATTATGAACCCTGGTTGGTTGAACGTCGGTCTAGACCATCTGTTAAGGATTGAAATAGGTGAAGAACCTAGTAATTTGGAGGAAGGGTTACCGAATGTGCAACTCTTTACAGTACCTGTAGTAGATGACCATTTTGTTGACATTATTCAATTCTTAACTACAGGGATGGTGCCTGAAGGATATTCAACTCAGCAGAAGAAAGAACTAATCATTCACGCAAAAAAAATTCAGTCATTGCGGGACATTTGTACAAAATGGGGGTAGATGAAATATTGCGAAGATTGAGCATGATAGTATTCTTGCTGAAGCTCATGGAGGAGTTGTAGGAGGCCATTATGCAGGGAAAGAAACTCTGTAGAAGATTTTGTGTGCAAGATTATGGTGGCCAACATTGCACAATAATTCCAAATCATATTGTAAGGCATGTGATGAATGTCAAAGGACTGGTAGATTGTCATGGCAGGACGAGCTACAGCTACATCCTCATGTATCTTTGCAAGCATTCGAGTAATGGATAATCAATTTTATTGGTCCAATTTAGCCACCTAGAAAGAAAATGGGTGTGCGCTACATTATCACTGCCACAGAATATTTAACCAGATGGGTGAAAGCTCAACCAATGAAGGATTGTACAATGGCTACTACAAAAAAGTTCTTATTTGGATATGTCTTAATGTAGTTTGTATGCGCGAAAGTATTAATGAGTGATAGGGGAACACAGTTTCTAAATGAAATGATTAGCACGATGATAGATGAATTTCAAGTCTACCATTAGAAGAGTACACCATATCACCCGTAGGTAAATGAGATAGTTGAAACTTTTAACAAAATTTTGGAGAACACGTTGACAAAGGTATGTAACGCGTAGTATAATGACTAGGATGTGCACATACTTGCAGTACTATGGGCCTATAGGACAACCTATAAGAAGTTAACAGGGAAAACACCGTTTGCATTGGTCTATGGGGTTGAAGCGGTGATGCGTATGAAGTACATTGTACCTAGTTTCCACATAGCAACTTTGACAGACATGGCAGATCGCAAGGCCTTGGAGGAACGGCTTGCGTAGCTACTGGAGTTAGAGGAGGACCGATTTCTGGTGGGATTTCACCAACAAGTACAGAAGGAACGCGAAAAATCATAGCATGATCACCATATAAAGCTTTGCACTTTCAAGATAAATGATCTTGTGTTGTTATACAATAGCAAGTTCACCAAATTTCTGGGTAAATTCTAGATGAATTGGTTAGGATCATATATTGTCAAGGAAATAATAGAGGGTGGTTCAGTTCATCTCGCAAATCTGAATGGTGAACCTTTTCCGGGAAAAGTGAATGGGAGATGGCTGAAGCTATGTACGAGGGATCATATCCCTGCGCAATGACTATATGAAGGTAGAAAAGTCTTAGTGCTCTAGGAAGTTGTAAGGGAGCACGAGACTATAAACTACACTGTTTGACTTGGGGGATAAGGCAGCAAATAGGTTGCACGAAGATTGAGCTGCGCTCAGGACATTCCTCCATGGAGGAAGCTATCACACAGCCCAGCCCAAAAATAGTCGTTGGAGTCACTGTAGCTTATTCGACTGAGAAAATCTCGTTAGAAGGAGTGAGTAAGCAGCAATTAAAGAAACAATATTTGAAAATATACCGCCAAAGGCACATTTATGATGAACTTATGGAGGGAACGGTCAGATTTGAATCCAAAAATCGTTATAAGTATGTCTTACTGGTCTGCAAAGAAACACTTTGTGTTCTACGAATTTCTTGCATGCACCGAGAAGATTGGGGGTTTTTTTCAAATACCCAAGGATAGCTCATTATTCTGATACATTGTGCCGAGTTTATTCGGAGAGGATATTTGAGCCTATGAGTTTTGAGGTCGCGATGTTTGATGTTGCAGCTCCAGAAGCTACGGGCATAGAATCTACACTACCAGTGCCTGTGGCACCAAGGTCACCTAGAGAAAAATAGTCTACTTCCAAGCCAAAGCAAAAGAAGTTGGTCGTTGAACCAGTGCACCAATAACGTAGAAAGAATTCACAGGATGTTTGGCAGAAGGGAAAAACGGAAAAGAAAAAGAAACCTTTTGTTCCCCTAGATCTAGACAAAGAGGAACTCCACTAGAAAGTAGAACAACCAGGTAAGTGACTCGAGGGCAAGTCACAATCTTTGTGTTGGGGGCCTGTTAGGATGGGGTCCCTAGGGGCAGAATTAAATTAATTTATTCATTTTTGTAAATAATTTTGTAAAGAATGTAAAGTCTCCAGAAAATATGGATGTAGAGCGCGTATCTAGTCAAGAGTCACACGGGTCTTAGCCCCTTGATTGGGTTAGTGATAAGCAGTTTTGAAGACTCACCCATGAGCCGGGGCCCATGGTATTGTATTAGAAAGACTATAAATAGATGAGTCTTCGCGAACAATAATGATATATAAGAAAAAAGAAGTATGACTGAATGATCATGTTGTAAGGATTGATAGACAAGAAGGTATGTTCCTATCAATAAGCGAAGGAAAGGCTCTGCAGTTGAGTGCACAGAGGCCTGGAAGAGTCCACAACTGAGTGCGTGGACTCTTGCAGCTGAGTGTAAAGGGTAGTTGAAGTCTGTATTGGAAATATTCTGATTAATAAAGACTAATTTTGGGTTGGAATTACTTGCATCTATTTGTTTAATTGTTATGTCACTTTCATTGTTGTTTCTATAATTCAATGTGTTTTCTCCACGTGAATCGAGTTAATTGACCATGTTTATTCTTAACAAGATGATTGAATGATATTATCAAAGACCTAAATCTATTATGGGTTAGTTCCAGATAAAGAAGATAGATCTGTGTGATGGAAGATCTAGATCTCAAGGGCCCTAGAAGACCTATTATTTTGCGCGAAAGTAGTAGACATATCCTGTTAAGGCTTGATTAATGCAATTGGTTGGTCCCTTGAAGAATTGAAGGTATTTAGGACTGAATTAGGAGTTTAAACTCTATCAGAAGGATAAATCTACGTGGAAGTAGATCTAAGGCACTAAAAGACATCACACTAGTCTCTGGATGTAGAAAATTGGTTCTTTTATCCCCCAATACGGCTTTGAGTGAAACTGTAGCCAACACTACACAGGCTGTTGCCGAAAGGGCCATTGTTGGGAACCATTTGTTAGCTTAAGGGGTCCTTACCCAGGTTCAAAGTTAGATGCGCCAACCAATAAAACCCTACATTGATGGCCCATTCGACAGCAACTTGCATAGCACAAGCCGCAGTCTCACCCGAATAATGATTGGGGGATGCAAGAACCAATTTTCTGCATCCAGAGACTAGTGTGATGTCTTTCAGTGCCTTAGATCTGCTTCTGCATAGAACTATCCTTCTTGTCGAGAACCATTTGTTGGCTTAAGGGGTCTTGACCCAAGATCGAAGTTAGTTGCGCCAACCAACAAAACCATACACTATTGGCCCTTTCGGTAGCAGCCTGCGTAGCGTAGGCTGCAGTCTGACCCGAAGAAGTATTGGGGGATGCAAGAACCACTTTTCTGCATCCAGAGACTAGTGTGATGTCTATCAGTGCCTTAGATCTACTTCCGCGCAAAACTATCCTTCTAATAGAGTTAAAATTCCTAATTCAGCCCTAGATACCTTCAGTTCTTCCTGGGACCAACTAATTGAATTATCAGGCCTTAACAAGATATGTCTGCTACTTTCATGTAGTTGAACAAGTCTTATACGACTCTTGAGATATAGATTTGATGTCGTGCAATCCTATCTTATTTATCCGGAATTAACCCAAAATAGATTTAGGTCTTCACGAATATCATTCAATCATATTGTTAAGCATAAACATGTTCAATTAACCTGATTCACGTGGAGAAAACACATTGAATTATAGAAACAACAGTGAAAGTGACATAACAATTAAACAGGTAGATGCAAGTAATTCCAACCTAAAATCAGTCTTTATTAATTAGAATATTTCCAGTACAGACTTCAACTACCCTGCGTGCTCAGCTGCAGGGGTCCATGCACTTAGCTGTGGACTCTTCCAGGCCTCTGCGCATTCCTGTGTATCAACTCATATAACATCATTCATTCATCCATACTTCTTTTTTCTTATATATCATTATTGTTCTCTAAGCCTCATTTATTTATAGTCTTTATAATACAATACCATGGCCCCCGGCTCATGGATGAGTTTTCAAAACCGCCTATCCCTTACCCAAAGAAGGGGTTAAGGCCTGTGTGACTCTTGACTAGCTACGTGCTCTGCATCCATATTTTGCATAGGATTTACATTCTTTACAAAATTCTTTACAAAAAATGACTAAATTAATTCAATTCTACCCCTGGGGACCCCATCCCAACACCAGTCTCTCAATCTTTAGTACAATCCACACTAGATCAGCAGGCCCTAAACCGAGACTCCTCCCTCAGGATTTATCGTGTATCCCGCCAAAATCGGTGAAGGGATTCCTAGGCCTCTGGGAGTGAACCTTGAGACCACCTCTACCCCAAATTCCAAAATTTATCTCGCAAAGCAATGCTCAAAACCAAGATAAACATCCCAGCACACCATGGAATTTGGACAAGGAAAGGCTAGGCTAAAAACCATTATCATAATCCAGAAAAACGATGCAACCAACAACAAAGGGAACCATACACCAACATGCAAAGTCATTCATGTCAAAACTAGCTTGGAAATCACACATGCAATATGTTACCTCCAAGTATTCCTACTGGAGTTTCTTGATCCTGCTCTTCCTTGCCTGATCTTTGTTTTCCTTTCATTTCGTCATGCTTCCTTTACTTATTTTTCCTTTCCTTGATCAAAAGAAAAACTTGAGCAAAAAATTGAGCCAAGATCTTGCCAACTGATCCTCAGAATCCTTTTTATCAATGAGGCCTCTATTTTTTTCATTTTCCATTATTTTACTTCATTTTCATCTTCACATGCAACTTATGCCCTTTCACCTTACTTTTCTCATATCTTCCTTTAATTTCATAAATAAGTGTGCCAAAAATGCCTTTTTGCCTTTCCAAATCTTTTGCCATTGTATTTTCCAATATCATTAGCCATAATAAACTGAAATGAACACCCACATCAAGATGTTGTGCCAAAATTTATCTTGGAATACATGTCCCTTACCCTTTGTCTTATTTTGCCTTTATTAACTTTTATTACATGGAATTTTCACCGGGGTTGTTATAGAACCCTCCTCCTTCACAAACACCATCCTCGGTGTTAAACCACACCAAGACCTCAACAAAACAGCTGAAAAGAAAACATACTACTCATGGAGCTTTATAACTTAGCTTGTTGTAGTATTTACAATAAAAGACCTACTCAAAAGTAAAACATCATGACACCATGACAACATATTGCATACTGGAGATTTATAACACAGCGCATTATGGTATTTACAATAACCACACATATACATATGCGCATTTTCTTAACCAGCAAATAAAAGGATATGATGCCTATATGAATCAACAAGGAAATCCTAAG
>APFE030002992.1:1429-26831 GCA_000404065.3 Pinus taeda
ACAACACCTCTGCAATAAAGTTGGCCAAGAACCCAAAGTTCCATGATCGAACAAAGCATATCAATACTAAATATCATCTGATTCAACATCATGTTGAGGCCTAAACAATCCATCTCTGTCATTGTTCCACAAATGAGCAAATTGTAGACATCTTCACCAAAGCACTTGGAAAAGAAAAGCTTGAACGATTCAGAATGATTCTTGGACTCACCAACATCCCTTCAGATTAAGGGGGGGAATGTTGACACCTAATCTTCATGATTGGGGGAATTTGTGTAAATAAATAAATTAGGAATGTGAACAGTCATTAGGAGATGAAGTTAACAATCACTGCTGTTGTATATAACAATAACCTACCTATGGAATAATAGACGAATCAGTTTTACTGCCTTTGGAGAGTTACTGCCTGGCCTGACAATTTCCTTAGTATCCAGGTTCTGCATTTTCAGCAGCAACCAGTGAGTGTTACTCGCCTCAAAGATGACTGCAAATTTGCTGGCGTTCCATAGAGTACCAATCCCTCCCGAGGCGCCTCGGGCAAAGATTGCTCTTGCTTCACTTTTGAACCAAAGTGTCTTGCTTGCTTGCAGGAAGACTATGTCTTCCAGCTTAGTCTCCTGGACGAGAAGTATGTCTGGAGTTTCTGTTCTTATTAAGCTTCTCATGGCTTCTTCCTTAACTTTACTCCCCATACCTCTACAATTCCAGGAGATGACCTTCATTATTTATGTTTCTGGTGGGCTCCCTTTGACCCTTGGGGCTGATTTTTCAACATCCTGGGCTTTGAGGCTAGCAGTTTTTCCAGAGTTGGTTGGCTGCCCTGTAGCTTGTCTTTGTAAGTCTCTTGCTCTCTTTTTTCCCTGTCTGTTTTGTGGCCTCTTGTAGATCTTCTTACCGAAGTTTGGGACTCTCCTATTTCTCCTTCCTCCTCTGACTCGTCCATTTCCTGTTCTTCTTCCTCAGTTTCGAAACTCATACCTTTGGGATCTTCAGCTCCTTTGAAGGAGGCTGAGGGAGTACCTTTGCTTGGAGAAATTGGTTTTTGGGTCTCGATCTCCAGAGTATCTTCTGTCTGTTGGCTTAGAGGATCAAATTTGTTTTCTTGCGCCTTTTTGGGAGGGGGACGTTGAGCATTAGCCTGAAGAGAGCCTTTTCCAGAGGGTCCTCCCGGTTTCTGCCCTTTTTGATTGATTTTTGCTCGCTTGACTTGGTTCCAACC
This sequence comes from Pinus taeda, assembly GCA_000404065.3. Classification (NCBI taxonomy): domain Eukaryota; kingdom Viridiplantae; phylum Streptophyta; class Pinopsida; order Pinales; family Pinaceae; genus Pinus; species Pinus taeda. The sequence continues at coordinate 2,649 of APFE030002992.1, forward strand.
CTCTTCATTTGCTTTCTCTGGCTCTGCATTGGACGGACAGTTTCTAGCAAAGTGTCCATGAACATGACATTTCTTGCATTTAAATGGCAGTTGCTCATAATCTAAGATCTGCAGATGAGACCAGCTGCCGACTTTGATTTTTGATTGCCTTTGGGAGACCCACCTCTAGATCTACTTCTACGCAAATCCTAGCACAGTCGTACTGATCCTTATTATTTGCCCGATCTATGAATTTCCCGAGAGAGTTGCCAATGTGCTTCAAGGAGTCCCAGTTCCAGTAGTGAATTGGCAGATTTGGAAGACGAACCCACACTGTGACAGCCTTGGGAACATCGACAACCGGATCAAAGTTCAGAGTCCATTTGTTCAGATAGAGGCCCTGAGGGCCCATGAAATACGACCCATTTTGGAAGATCAGATCTTTGTCTTCTTTGGAGGTGAATTCGAAGAGGAAGTACCCTCGCCCAAGAAAGTAAGAGGTAACACTTTGCTTGATCAGAAGAGCCCAGTTCCTATTGACCCATTGCTCAGTAGTTTTCGGAGAAGGCCAAAGTCCCGTGAATTGGCCAATGAGACCACGTTCAGCTAGAGATAAAACTACTTGAATGGGGGTCTCTGGAGGCAAAGAGATCTCAGGAATTTCGTCGAGCTTCTTAACGAATTTGATGCTTCGCTTCTTTTCTTCTGAGGCAAACCGACCAGAAACTGGTTGAAAGCGTCAAAGGCAGGAGCAGAAGGTGGATCCATAGAATGGCCCTGCGTCTCCATAAGATTAGGTTTGAGGCCGGCTACCGCAGGCGCAGTCACTCATCAGAAGCCCAACCCTAGCCTCAAATCCCAATGTCTCAATGGACGACTATAGATCGAAGTCAAGCCCTCTGCGGGCAAGCTCGCAGGGAACAAATGTCGCAGAGAGCGGGCGCGACCGCAGTCTTCAGAACCCACGAAGTGCGGATCTCGCTGTAGAGTAGGAGTCGAGTGACCGTAGTGGACGTTGACAATTTGGATATTCTTACCAACATTTGCTATATGTAACTTCACCATTAATTAATGAAAATTATGATTTTTCCTTAGGGAAAAAAGCGAGAGGCTTTGTTAGTCAAAAGATGCAACTATGGATTCCATTTTCTTAGAACATGAAAAAAATATATATATTTAATGTAATTTTCACCATTAATTAATGAAAATTACGATTTTTACTTGGGGAAAAAAAGCGAGAGGCTTTGTTGGTCAAAAGAATCAACTATGCATTCCATTTTCTTAGAACATGAAAAACTATATAGATTTAATGCAATTTGGCAAAACCTCTATATGGATATATAAATGAGCTTTACTAGATTACCATTAAATAAATAAGAGCAATACAAAACATTAGCAAATATTGCCAAGCTTCTAATATCAATGAATCAATTTGCTTATTCACTTTGGATAAAAAATCTTTAACCATTAATAAAGACATAACACCTTCACTTAATTATAACTAACTTCACCCAAAGTCTATACGTAACTTGCTTCAAGAACAATTCCCCACACTTATCACCCTTAACACGAAAAATAAAATTACAAAAACAATTATAAAAGAATATCAACTCCATTTTGAAATCTAGAAAAGACCAAAAGAAGTGTGGGAGGAAAGAGTATATATTTTTTGCTCTTCCAAACAAGTGGAAACAGAAAAACATTTCATTTTAGAATGCGAGGCCTTCAAAGACAACACGGAAAGTTATGTAGATATTCTGACAGCTAGCTCTTGGGATAATCTATTCAGCAAGAGGTTTGTCCAGAAGCTAAGAAAGTTTATTGTAACACTGTGTAGCGTTTATTGTGAGACTTCACAAGGAAAAAGCCAAATACAAAAACCAAATAAAAAAATAATTTATCGATGGTAATCTCATTTCATTTAATTTAAAAAAACCACTAAAAATAAAACTAAGATAAAAGAATTCAACTTAAAAAAATATGTTTTCAAAAATTTAGAATAATGTCATCCATTATTTAAAAGGCTTTGCAAATTTATTTTATAACACCATAACTTTCAACACTAAAATTTCGCAAATTTTCAATACAAAAATATATTAAATAAAGCAAAGCAAGATTGCGAAATCACGGAGAAATATGCATTCCCTCGCTGAAGTCAAAGAAGCGTTCATAAAAACAGCCCCATCACAAAATACTAACCCCAGAAGGAAGAGCCGATCCCGATAGGCCAGAGGTAAAGCAGAAGCCCAAACGACAGATACAGAGATGCCCTGTTCAGTCCAGAAAACATATGCATAGAAACTACGCGCAGAATAGAGATCCACGGGAGAGACGGTAGAATCCGATTTTTATAGGAGAGCAGATGCGATTTGCTGAAGAGAAGTTGCCCTAGAAACAAAACGAATTTTGGAGAGAGGAGATAGTGCAAAGAAGTTTGAACAGAGGCTACACAGCGCTGAGCCAGCCAGAAGCACAGGAAAAGGTATTTATTTTAGAGGAATTTATCTCGAAGAATTTTCAGGTCTTACCAACCAGAGACATATAAAGAAGTTTTATCTTCGAAATTATATATCTTCAAACAATCTATTTCCAAATTCAAATTTTTAGTAACTGTGGAAATGTACACAGATAAATTACTATTAGAAGTTTCATTCTCCTTCCGAAAATGGAGGTCCCTATGAAAAATTAACATTCGCAGCTTTTTATACATGGAAGGTAAAAATTCATTTACAGTTAGTGCAAATGCTTTATTGTTAAGCAGTTTACTTTTAATACCGTGATCCAATTGTCTTCACAATCATTGGAGAATATGACATTTATATCTAATTGGCTGAGCAGTTCAACTTCAAATTATAACAATTCACATTGAGCCTGTTATAACAATGCAGTGGTGAGAGCTTAGTGTTGCATTCATAACCAATGAAGGGAGCCACCCAAGAGCAACGTCTCTAGAGCTTCAATCAGAGCTTTTTGCCAAGAAAGTCCATTCCAGGAGGCATTTTTTCGAAACTTTGGTGGTCTCCTGAGTAGTACACATTCTCTCCTGAATGTACAGAACCGAGGGCTTACTTTTGACTACTAATCTCCTGAGGGATCTTTGTTTAGAAGCCATCCCTAAGCCTTGAATATTAAGAGAGAGCAAGATCATCTGGGAACCATCTTGGGGACTGCTCTGCTAAGGGCCACAGAGATTGTGAGTTGTCGACTAGCCAAAATTTCCTCTTTTGCTTCCCGTTTTGCATGTGAAGAAGGTATTCCTTTCTCTAGTGACCACAGTCGGATATGCAGGTACTAGTTCCATACCTCTAAAGTGTAAGATCGCCTCTTTTTTCTTTGGAGCGAGTGAGATATCCCTCGTTGCAGAGGGCGAAGAAGGTGCATCACTGTAACCTTTACTGATGTAGCCGTGGAGCCAACTTCCATTTCATCACTATCAATCTGAATAGGGTTTTGTCTTTGAGAGATCTCCCCTTCCATCACCTGTGTTGAAGGTCTACCTGATGCATTTGTGAATGACAGCTGGAGACAGCTTGTGCTTCTGTATTCAGTGAGCTTGCCTTCCAACTGAGAAATTCTATCGTGGAGTTGCTTGTTTGCTGGATGATATTGGCATTAATCACCCGTCGGGTCAAGGTTAGTGCCTCCAGCCCTACCTCAACCTTTATAATTTTCCTCTTATTCTTTGAGATACACACCAGTATTTCAACACCATAATCTGAAGGACTTATGACCAAATGGGTTCCTGCACCAAATTCTGATCACTTGTTGTATGGACAGGTGATCGTTAAGTGTCCATGAGAGTGGCAGAAGGTGCATCAACAAGGCACATTTTTGTAGTCAAGGGTCTGCATATGGCAATTTTGCCCAGCTTCAATTATGATTACATCCAAAAGACCTTGTGAGATATCCATCTCCACACAGATGATAGCCCCTAAAGTATTAGTTTTCTTCTTTGTATCTCCCATGATTTTGAAGATTTGGGGCTTCTAAAACTTGATAGAGAGGCACGAGATCTTTACATAGAGAGGTAGGGTGTGAATACGCCCTTTGATTGGCCTAAACACCCATGTGCCATCTAAAGGTGGTGAGTGTTGCATTACCCAGAATCATGGGCCTCCTATAGGGAATTTTCAGCTGTCTTCAATAGAGTTGAAAACAATGGGGATACAACCTCTTGCTCCCATGTTGCAGGAAATGCCTACCTAATTGCTGTACCATTACCTGAAACACCTTGAAATGTTGAAACGGCCTTGAAACATCATCAGCCGTACCATACAGCATTTCATGATTTGGAAACATCGTATGGTATGGCTGGCAGTGTTTTTGGCCTTTTCTGCAGCATTTCGGGGTGTTTGATGACTTGTGCAGGCTTGCTCAAGTAGCCAAGAAGGGTGTGGGGCTCTTCTATGGCCCTAAAACATTAAATTTATCATCTTAATTAACTTTAATTAATTCCTTAGCATAATTTCATTTAAAAAAAATTAGAATTTTATAGAAAAAATTTAAATTCTCTAGAAATTCTTATAGCCTCCTCTTTTCTATTAAAAGAACACTTCATTCACTCATTTTTCACACATTCTTCAGCAAGAAGAGCTTCCCTACAGCAGCAATAAGTGTTTTAGTTGTGTTTTGGAACATTGGGAGTGAGATTTGGTGCATTTCCAACAACAGAGCAGTTGTGGGCAGCAAGAAGAAGGGTGTGGCCCATGGTTCTTTTGGTGAGTGGATTTATTTGCTGTTTTTGCAGTATTCATGGCTTCTCAAAGTGGTGCTTTTAGTGCCCCTAGATCTTATCAAGCAACCAGGCAGCAAATACAATCATCTTTGGAAGTATGTTACCAAATCAAGCAAATGGACACAAGGTGTACATGGGAATGGAGGCGCAATTTATGTAAAATTGGTAGGACCGTCAAGTGCTCTTCCACGAGTCAAGGTTTACCATTTTTCTTAAAGAGATAGAAAGTATTGAAGCTTTTGCACATACTGGAAATCTGAAGGTGAGTGCTACATTTAAGAGAGAGAAGATGATGCTTAAAGGTTGAAGGATCAAAGAAGCCAAATCGGTATGGGTAGCATTAACAATCCTTGCTTGGGTGCTAGCAATAAACTAAGGATTGTTCATGAAGCAAGAAAGAGAAGACCATTAGTGGTAGAAGAGATATATGAGCCATCAAATACAGCTAAAGATAGTAGATTGTTGAAAATGCTCGACAATCAAGGGACAAAAGAAGTTGAGTGAGGAAAGGCAAGGGCCCTCTTTGCTTGTGGCATCCTTTTTAATGTGGTTCGGTCCCCATATTGGCAAGTTTGGGTGAGAGTAATTAACATAACCACTTAAGGTTTCAAGGAGCCAAACTATGAAAAAATCAGAGCAATTTTGCTTACGAAAGAAAGGCAACTTCTTGAGGATGTTATAAGACCAATTTGTAGCTCATGGAGTAGCATAAGGGTTTAGCATAAGGGTTTCCATTATCTTAGATGGTTGGGTTGATACAAGGCATAGGCCATTGATTAATGTTATTGTACCATCACTAAAAGGAGCCATGTTTATAAAAGTAAAAAATTGCTCAGGTGAGGTAAACAATAGTGAGTTCATGGCTGAAATTTTAATTGTCGCTATTGAACAAGTAGGGACATAAAATGTGGTGCAAGTTATCACAAATAAAACACCTATTTGCAAAGTTATAGGCTTAATTGTTGACAGTAGATACAATCATATACTTTGGACTCCTTGCATTGTCCATAATCTAAATATGTTTTTAGAAGAGATTGAGGCTAAAACATAATGGATTAAGGAGGTCACAGGGCAAGCTAGGGAGATTATAAAATTCATCACCAACCACCACTAATCTCAAACAATATATCAAGAATACTTCAATTTGGAGTTCCTCAAAGTTGCTGAGACAAGATATGCCTCAAATTTCATCATGGCATTCTGCTTTGTTAAAGTCAAAATTGCATTATGAGCATGGTGGGTGCAATGTGGGTTGAGTGGAGACAGGTAGATTCAAACAGGAGAAGTATGGTGAGGAGGGTGTTGATTGATGAAGCTTGGTGGAGCAAGATTGATTTCTTGCTCAAGTTCACATCATCTGCATTTGATCTTCTTTGAGATGTAGACACAAAAAAATCTTTCTTAGCAGAGGTTTATTGATGCAACCATACTGTTGCTACACCCTCACACCTTCTTGGGACTATTTCACCCTTATAAACCTTTAAAGCTCCATGTCCTCGTATATATATCGGAAGCATAATTTTGGTGCTTTTTCTTTAAAATCAGGACCACTTGAACTATCGGGACTCCACAACACTATTGGAAGTGTTTTATTCCACTTTAGCCTTAAAACCCCGATCAACACTTTTTATCAGAAATATATGAATACACAGAAACACGGGAAAAATCAAAGAAAACCCTGCTCCTCACAAATAATGGATCTCAAATTTTATAAGCCCGCTTCTATAAATATCAGTGGGTTTGTCCTTTGGTCCATCACCTTCCTATTGCGTACTCCGATCACCGATCTTCGATTGGCTGATCTCCGCTGTTCATTCCCTTTTCCAAATCAACGGTCAGCATTCACTCTGAACGTTTAAATAGACGCGCCGATTCTCCACTGTCGATCTATGCGGAGTGGATCTGACGGCCCACATCTTATTTCGGGCGGACAATTAACATGGGGATTAACTGCCCAATAAAGCTGTTTCCCTATTCACGCTCGTGCCACGTGTCGAATGGTGAATGCAATTGGGGGTCTAACCTTCAATACCGTTTACAATCCTTCCGCCATCCAAAATACCATACACTGTTACAAAACCGCTTTTGCAATCCAACGACCATGGGTGATTGCGATCTAACGGCCACGATTTAATCGCGTGATTGCCAATTGCAATGTCCACTTGCCAGGCTCCTTCCGCCCCAATGCACCTATCCGATCAGTGTTTTGGACCCGATATGGATATAAGCCACCCTTTATAAAATTTCAAGTCCGGATTTTAGATCCGACTGTGTTTTGTGCCAATTCTTAGTGTAAACTAGGTTTTTCTCTTGCGGGACCAAAACTATGTAAAAAGACTTTGCCGACCCGCATCAAACAATGGTATTTAAAATAAAGCCCCAACTTCTGTCAATCACATAATTTAGGCTTTTAAACACAACAAAACTAAGGGGTAATCACCGAGCCTGAATACAAAGAATCTGAAAGCATACAAGGGTTTCCGCACGCCGATAATTGATCATAAACACAACAACATCATTCATTCAACATAAAACGATTACAGAATCTCGCCTTGGCCCTATTACACAAATGAAAGATCTCTGTTATCAAAATACAATCCACACACTATACTTACTCTCGCTATACTCAATCCTCGCCTAAATCTTTCCTCTCTAGCCTGATTCTACAAATTAGTGGCCTCTGTTCATAATTTGCCCGTAGGCTTACAATTCTCTCGTGAATCCTCTCTCTTTGTCTTTTCGATTTCCCCCCCCTCTAGAAAAGAAAAGAAATTACATATATGTTCTATCTAATTCACTATATTTTAAGAAATCAAATCCTATCCTAATCTGAACAAACTAAACTACTTGGCTTGATCTCCACGCAGGGAGGATCACTTGCCACTTATTCCCAATTCTGTTCAAAATTAGGCAACAATTAACTATTTACATACTTTGCAATTAATAAGTTTAAATAACTAATTCTTCTTCCAAACTCCCATTAGCCACAACATGTGACCACACCATCACATTGCTGGCTAGGTCTAGATGCTCCTGCATCAGACTCCCAAGGTTAAAAATAATCATGATCTTTTGATCATGTGCTTCTGATTTGTGTCCTCCTAGATCCCATACTTTGTTTAGTAGTCTGTCCTTGGTTACTGCTGTTGTTTGTTGTTCTCTCAGTCTCCATACTTTATGTTGTATTGTCCCATTAGCTATACTCTCACTGTCTGCTGCTGTCTTTTTCATATATCTTATTGCTTTTTGTTCATCATCAAAATTTATGTCAGGCTTCCACACTTTAATTTGCAGTTTATCATTACCTTCACCTGTATCATTCTTTCCAGCCAATCTTCCTTACTTCTTTTGTCCTCTATTTAGTTTATTGGAATGTTGTTGTATGAGTCTCCACAACTCATCAATTTCTTTGTCCACTTCACTTCTTAGATGATGAATACTATCCTCCTGCAACTGAATGTGTCCTTGAATAAGAACATCATAATCCATGTGCCAATGCCTTCTCCATTGATCCCCTGCAATAATTCCAGTTCCTTCTTCTGGTTTCTCATTCATGGCTTCATCACTTCTTATTTCAATTCCCAATATACCTGCAATTCCACAAATTTCTTGAAAACTAAGAATTCTTCCTGCTTGCTTAGGTACTTGGAATACCTCTTCTTCTAGTAACTTAATTTCTGCACCCTTAAGGATCATGGCGTCATATTTGTTTGCTTCTGAAATGTCATCTTCAGCCTCTTCTTCATCAATAACCCCCTGTTGTACAATAGTATTCTTGTTACTATCATCCCTTGAGCTCATCTCTAGTTCAACAGTTTCATACTGTAATTTCAACATCATTCCATCTTTCTGAGACATTCTGATCTCATCCTTCCTTACTTCGATCTGATCTTCAAAATCAACTCCGTGTTTCAAATTGACTTCACATTGCCTTGTTCCTGCATATAAATCTTCACCAGAATCCATAAATTCATTAAACACAAATGCTTTACCTTGTTTCCTCATTATGCCAACATTTCTGACATCTTCTTTTCCATATTTGTCATCCATGACAACTTCTTCATTCTCATTCAGTTATGGTTGTACAGCCTGATTACTTATTTCTTGGTTTTCTTGCCTCTTCTCCAAAAGACTTGACTCAATCCACAAATTTGCCAACTCATTTGGAATTTCTCCCAAAAGCTCTGCACGATCTTTACTAACTTCATTGTCTGCAACATCTGTCTTTAGTCCTTTACTCTGGGTTTCTTCAAGGTCAATAATCTTCAAAACTGATTAATATCTACAAAGTCTTCTATATCAACCTTCAGTAGCTGCTTTCCTTTGGCTTCAGTCCTCAATAGTTGTCCAATATTTGCATAATTCATTACAACTATGTTTAACAACTGTTCTTTCCTCTGCATCACAAGACTATGTGAATTTCCTTCTTCTAACTTCTGGAAAATCATTTCTTTGCTTTTTCTTTCCCTTAGGACAACCTTAAACAATTGCCTTACTTCAGTGTATCCTGAATTTACACAGAAAATATTAGTTTCAAAACTATAAGACACCAAGGTCTTCATAAGTTTCTCCATTTGGTTTGTATTAGCTTCATCAACTTTCCTGGGAAAACTCTTTGTTCCATATTCATATGAATGGATCTCTTCCTTTCCAAACATTCCTTTGATCTCAATAATTCCTTTGCCATCCTCCTTTTGACTTATCCTTTGGATGTCATCTGACTGGACACCTTCCTTCACTTGACTGAAACTTTCCTCTTTATTCTTCATTGACTGTGGGTAGTCATCTCTTCACCTGTTGATATGATAGTTTCCAATAATTGTTTGTTTTCCCTCAAGTTTACATAACCTGCAAACACACAACAACTTTCAGTTTTAAAAATACAATACCTTTTATCCTCTTTTGATGCTTCAAGCATCAATCTTCCATCATAGATCTTCTGTATTTCAGCAGATCCTTCTTGCTGTGACTCCATTCCTTTGAGTCTCTCTTTCTCTAACAAATTAATATGAATTTGTTCAAGTTCCCTGAACTCGTTTATCAGCTTGCCATTCCATTTCTGTTGCAATAGCTTCCGCTTGACCCTTTTCTTCATTCTCCATCTGTATCTTCGGTCTTCATTTGTTTTTCTTTGTACTGCCAAACTAATCTCTTGTTCTTCATTCTACTGCCAGTTGCTATACTTCTGCAATCTAATGCCTTCCTCAAATTCATTCTCATGTTACTGATCATCATTTTTAAATTGCTGGTTCCCTCCATCTTTATCTTGCTGGATTAATACTTCTGTTTCCTTTATGTCCCTGAGGACATAACTTCCTTGTTGCTCCTGATTTTCCATTTCACTTTCAAATAATCTCCGCTCAATTTCTTTGATTTCAACATCATATTTATTAATGCTGTCCCCCATACCTACAGTCACATCATTAACTGAAGAGTTTGAATATTTACTTAAATCTATAAATGTTAGAGACATTTCATCCTTATCATGCATAGTAACCATATCCTTTCCTTCATCAGGTTCGGAAAGCTTCGTTTCTCCTTCAGGTTCCTTGAGCAATCTTTCCAAGAATTCTAATTCCATGTGAAATCTCTCCAACAGTTCATCACAACTTCCATTCTGAGCTTCATTTTTTTTTTTTTCTGGCAATCCTCTTGGGTTATCTTGTTTTCTGCACTGTCATATTGCAAAGTTCTTTCATCAATTTCATCAGACAAATTCATTTGCTTACCTCCTTGTAATACCACTATGCATTGTCATTAGACTTCTGGTCCATATCATCTTCATCTGACTGTCTTACTCCAAATAGAACTTCATCTATGAACTCTTTCTACTACAATAAATCAACACCTTCTTCCTCTAAAAGGCATCCTCTATCATACTTCACCTCAAGAGCTTCATTCCTGTTTGTGACAGTTTCACTAGGCTGTCCGTCATCCTCTGCATATCCTGCAAACATACACAAACTATGGGAATTAAAACCGCAAGGCTTCATTGCCTCATCTGCTTCCCTTGTCAACATATCTCCTAATTGTTCTGAACTATGCCAATAGTTCATGAGGTCTTCAGCTGATCTCCCATTATCCTCTTCACCCAACATTTCACCTTGTGCTGGTCTACAAATGGAAACTTCCATTTCTGTCTCTGCTTCTCTGAGGTTTTTCATCAACCACTTTACCTGTTCTTGTTGTAGCCTTCTCTGCAACTTAGGCCACTTCATTGGCTTCCTCTTCAAGACCCAACCTTGTCTTTGGTTCTCCTCTAGCAGCATTACTAACACATCAAGTTCTTTTCTTATTTTAGCCATTTCCTTGTCAAACTCTGCTTGACTCATCTGTTTCCTATGAATTGTTTGAGCACTGTTCTCCTCCATCTTGTAGCCTTCTTCTGAATCTTCCATATGACTTTCCATAGCCATCTTCTCTTCTGTGTGAGCTCTACACCTGCTACCAATCAACTTCCTTCTAAGTTGATCTTCTCCCCAAGCTTCTCCTCTGCCTGGTCTCCAAGCCCTCTTTCTTTAGAACTTGCATTGAGCAATTTTGCTCCCTTTCACTGGTTACTGCACTCACTATTCTAAAGGACTCCTTTGTCCCTATCTATTCCAAGCCTCAGTTGGAATGAGGTTCTTCTACAATCTCTAAAAACTTCCCAAAAGTTCTTCTACAGTCTTACTGTTGTAGTCCTATGCCCAACATTGCCATTCATTTAACTGCTGCAACTTTCATACCTTTTGTATCATAAATCTTCATAAGCAAGACATCCTTCTCGCAGGAAATTACTTCTTTTTTCCTACTCTGATACCAAAAATGATGCAACCATACGGCTGCTACACCCTCACACCTTCTCGGGACTATTTCACCCTTATAAACCTTTAAAGCTCCATGCCCTCATATATATATCATAAGCATAATTTTGGTGCTTTTTCTTTAAAATCGGGACCACTTGAACTATCGGGACTCCACAACACTATCAGAAGTGTTTTATTCCACTTTAGCCTTAAAACCCTGATCAACGCTTTTTATCGGAAATATATGAATACACAGAAACATAGGAAAAATCAAAGAAAACCCTACTCCTCACAAATATCCGGATCTCAAATTTATAAGCCCGCTTCTATAAATATTGGCGGCTCCGTCCTTTGGTCCATCACCTTCTTATTGTGTGCTTCAATCACCGACCTCCACCGTTCATTCCCTTTTCCAAATCAACGGTTAGCATTCACTCTGAACGTTTAAATAGACGCGTCGATTCTCCACCGTCGATCTACGCGGAGTGGATCCGATGACCCACATCTTATTTCCGGCGGACAATTAACATGGGGATTAACCGCCTAATAAAGTGGTTTCCCTATTCACCCTCGTGCCACGTGTCGAATGGTGAATGGGATTGAGCGTCTAACCTTCAAAATTGTTTACAGTCCTTCCACCATCTGAAATACCATGCATTGTTACAAAACCGCTTTTGCGATCCAACGGCCATGGATGATTGAGATCTAATGGCCACGATTTAATTGCGTGATCGCCAATCGCAATGTCCACTTACTAGGCTCCTCTCGCCCCAATGCACCTATCCGATCAGTGTTTCGGACCTGATATGGATATAAGCCACCCTTCATAAAATTTCAAGTTCGGATTTTAGATCTGATTGTGTTTTGCGCCAATTTTTAGTGTAAACTGGGTCTTTCTCTTGCGGGACCAAAACTATGTAAAAAGACTTGGCCGGCCCGCATCAAACAATGATATTTAAAATAAAGCCCCAACTTCTGTGAATCACACAATTTAGGCTTTTAAACACAACAAAACTAAGGGGTAATCACCCGGCCTGAATACAAAGAATCTGAAAGCGTACAAGGGTTTCCATAGGCCGATAATTGATCATAAACACAACAATATCATTCATTCAACATAAAACGATTACAGAATCTTGCCTTGGCCCGATTACACAAATGAAAGATCTCCGTTATCAAAATACAGTTCACACGCTGTACTTACTCTTGCTCTACTCAATCCTCGCCTAAATCTTTCCTCTTTGGCCCGATTCTACAAATTAGTGGCCTCTGTTCCTAATCTGCCCGTAGGCTTACAATTCTCTTGTGAATCCTATCTCTCTATCTTTTCGATTTTCCCACCCTCCAAAAAAGAAAGGAAATTACATATATGTTCTATCTAACAATTTCCTTCCACAAATGAAGGAATTCACAATTAAACTACTTGGCTTGATCTCCACGTAGGGAGGATCACTTGCCACTTATTCCCAATTCTATTCAGAATTAGGCAACAATTAACTCTTTACATACTTTGCAATTAATAAGCTTAAATAACCAATTCTTCCTCCAAACTCCCATTAGCCACAACATGTGACCATCACATTGCTAGCTAGGTCTAGATGCTCCTGCATCATTTATGATGCCATGCATACTATGGTTGAGAAAATCGTGTAAATTATTACACAAGAGCCTCCCACTCTTCCTTTCGTTGATATTGATTTTGTAGAACAAGTGAGGTCCATCATTGTTAGGAGGTGGAATTGCTTTAACAATCCATTGCATACTTTAGCACATGCTCTAAGTCCAAATTTTTTTGATGATAATTTTGTTGCTCAAACCAATGGGAAGAGGAAGGCCACATAAATACAAGGAGGTGGCCAATGGAGGGAAGAGAGTCTTTTAGAGGTTGTTTCGAACTTCAAATTGATGTAAGGGAGGAATTTGCCTATTTTGCTGTTGGGTTAAAGGATTTTGCAAACATATCAACTTTGGATGAGAGGAGGACCATGAACCCAGTTAAATGGTTGACTGGTCATGGGGCAAATGGTGATTATTTGCAAAGCCTTGCCACTAGTATTCTCTCACAAGTGGCAAGTTCTTCATTAGCAAAATGAAATTGGATCACCTATAGTTTCATTCATTCAGTGAAGTGTCATAGGTTGGGATCGCAAAGTCTGAAAGATCTTGTATATGTGCATTCAAACCTATGCCTTGTAACAAAGTTACCATCTTAAAAAAAAATTGACCTCAGAAAAAAACTATAGCCCTTAAAAACCATATTTTTGCATAAAAAATATGAAAAGACACCCCTAAATGCAAAAGTGGTGATGCAAAATCATTCTTTTTCATTTCAATTTTAAAATTGTAACACTTTTCAACCATGGCCTTAAAAACTAAATATCATGTCTACGAAAGACATGAAAAGCACCACGAAATGCAAAAGTGGTGATGCAACATTACCCTTTTCTTAAGAGTGAAAATTCAAATATTTTTTAAACCATGGCATTAAAAACCAAATATCATGATTATGAAAGACATGAAAAAACACTCCGAAATGAAAAAGTGGTGATGCAACATCACTTCTTTTTTAGAGTGAAAATTCAAACATTTGTCAACCATGCCATTAAAGATCAAATATTATGACTATGGAAAACCTTAAAATTCAGCACCTAAATCAGAGAGTGGTTCTACAAAGAACATTTTGTTTTTTTATAAGGTTAAAATTATAGCTCATTTGAAATCTTAACATCAGACAACTTAACCCATTTTCAATGGGGCATTAAAATTGCATTATTTTTCTCAATTATGGTCTATAAAGTCATCATTAGTGTAAACAAAATCATAAAAAAATACCATTTGAAAAAAAAACAATGCAATGCAACCTGCAGCCTAACCTGCTCGGCCAGTTCAAGATAGGACCAGATGGTGTGGGCTGGTTTGTACCAGCTTGTTACCAAACTGGTACAAACTGGCTCACCAGTCCGGGTTGCTGGCTGGTTTGATATACGGCCCTGTCCAACTGGCCGGTTTGACCAGTTCCAGTTCGGACTGGGCTGGGTTTTAAAACTATGGTTATAACCAGTATCAATTCCATCCAGCTCGTAAACTTCGTCAAGAACACCATCTGAGAATTTTGCAGTTATGAATTTCTCCATTAAAGGCTTTATACACTTCCTCATCAGCATTTTTTCAACATATAACTTGCAAGCTGCATTTTTACTATTTTAACAGAGCTGACTTCTTTCACAATTCACTCAACCTTGCTTACACAACCATTTGGCATTCAGGTCATTATTCTCTTTTTACCTCTAACAGTAATCCAAGCTGAAGTTTGAAATGGATTAATGGCTTCAGACATTTATTTTCCATATTTTACTCATTACTATTTTGTCAAACTCGTGACATGCAAACTGTAAGTTCTTCCTGTATAGTGTAATTCTTGGTCCCTACAGCCACTAGTGCTATAGCTAGTTAGCCGTGATTCCATACTATAGTCTAAACATACCTAGCCACCTTTGTACGCCAATAGAAGTGACAAGTTACTTATTAACAACCCAAATGCTTTGATTCATAAGTTTCTTGTTGCTTGTTTTATTTTATAATACACAATATGTTCTGAAACTTATAGGCAAAGTTAATTTAGTAGTAGAAATAACTTTGCCTATAAAAAATTGATCCATTGCCCATGTATGTATTCAGCCATTGCAACACACAAACCATAAATTTTGATCGTACATGGAACACTAAGTTGCAGGAAACGTGGGCCTAGGGGTCGTTTCCCTGGGGAAACGAAACGGAAACGCGTTTCCCCGTACCGTACGGCGTGGAAACGCGTTTCCGTACGTACGGGCGAGTTTCCCGAAATGGAAACTCGCCCGTACGTACGGAAACGCGTTTCCACGCCGTACGGGCCACGTTTCCATCAAATTGACACTTGTTTTTAAAATTTTTTTTTTTGCTAATTAATTTTTAATTAGTTTAGGGTTTCTAATGACTTCTAGAAACCAATTCTAAAGCTATAAAATAGCAGTGCCTCTCATTTTCTCATCACACTATTAATGCTTTATGATTGCACATATATATATTAATAATTTTTAAATGTTTTTAATATATATATATATATCTATATATATATATATATTATATATATTCGCGTTTCCCCATTTCCAAAATTTGGGGAGGTCGCGTTTCGTTTCGCTTCCCCGTTTCCCCGTTTCGTGCAACTTAGATGGAACATTAATAACTGATACATGGGAAATCACAGTAGCACAAATGTCAATTCCTTTTCCCAAAAAAAATTATTACTTTTTTCCCATGATGCTGGGATTCTATGTGATACCACAAAGGCAATTACATCTTTTTGGCACAGCTGAAATTTAATTGACAAAGAAGAGTCAGAATTAGGCCCTTTGCATTACAAATGATGGCTGTAACACTTTTGAAATCTGCACATAATTATCTCCCAACAGTCCATTGTGCATGCCTGAAACAATGCTAGATTCCAGGCTTGCATCCATTCCAAGTAAGCACATTCTAATCAAATACCACAAGCATTAGTCATGGCATATAATAATACAGGTCAAATTACCTATCTGTTAGAGGGCTGCACTTGGGAAAATAGCTCCATGGGAGCACCAGCTCATGTAGTTGCCAGTGCCACCCATGTGTCAGGAAATGGAACAAGAAGGACAAATTTACTAGCTATGAGCCTATGACTCTGGTTTCTCTCACTTGGGCACTTTCTAAGTATCACAGTAAAAGATTTAATATTTCAGCCATTCTTACTACAATTCCATTCATTAGCCTCCCTTCCCCCTCAGCACTACGCAGATCAAGGAATGGGATCCCTTTTCTGCTTAAAATCCCTTAGGCTATCCCCCTTTCATCTAGTGTGCTCTGTTACAAGTTGGCCAGCGAATTTCTATTGCAAGGAATTAACTTATTAAGGAATTTCAGTAGTAAATTATTTTCCTCTTTTCTCAGCAATTTTCCATGAGCTCAGTCATGTTTTCATCACAGCAAACTCTGGCAGCATACCTTGGCAGAATGCATTCTCAGCACCGGCCCATGAATGATTTTCTGAAGGTTGAGAAGATCATATCCCAAAAGCTTGCATGAAAAAGTACATGCCCACTTATAAAGCTTGGGAAGCACATAAGGCACATAAGACAAAAAGGATAGGAAAGCTTGGGGCAATGAGATGTGGCATCCACAATGAATAATATTCATTGTCTACCCCTACTTCCCCACTCGATGAATCATTGTTCCCATGGTGGCTCTAGTAAATTATAACCAAGTGCAACTTATTATTATATTATTATTATTACTCTATGATATATATTAATTTCAATATAATCAAATAGTAACTATATTGTTATAATTATATATTAATTTCAATATAATCAAATGGTAATTCGGTTGCCAAACGTACCACGTACTTACGCATTAGGGGGTATTACATAAACGTGATTAAATTGAATGCACTTCTTCATATTTACACTCTCCATTCACAAACCATAATTCTGAATGCTTCAACCGTACTTTTATTTTTATGGACAGTTGCAAGATCATTTGCGAGGAGCAACAACAATGCGGAAGCTATCATTCAGTCATATTGGCACATGGATACGAAGCAAGATTTTTCTATATAATGTGACATATGGACTATATATGCTAGATTGGTGGGAGCGATACCTTTTCAGTATCCAACTTTTTATAGATTTTGCTCTTTTAAACACTATCAATGCATATTAGCTAGCTGGTTGAACTTATTTGGAATGTTGACATCTACGGGAACATTTTGTTGTTGTACCGGAAAGGAAGCATACTACTTGAATGTGATATGTATGGTAGGCAATTTTGGTTTTAATGGGCTACTTAACCATTGCAGACACAATAATGATATTATTGTTGTGTGTGCTTTGCTACAACGGTTCACGCTTTGCAGTAGAAAGCCTTGAAAGGTATGTTAATCGTGAGGATTTGTTGGAAATTGCAATTAGGTGATTTTTAACTTTCTATCGACCATTTTGTCCCTGAAAACTATGACAAAGAAATCTCAGTTGAAATTTTCACTCTTTGCAGAAAAAATACATTCTTGTCCTGATCATGCTAGTTTTATATGCTTCAGGATTATTTGGAATACAAGCACAGGAAGCCACGAGGATAAATTTATGAATATGTACATGGGCCATCATCACAGTCCCAGTAATTGAGATTTTTGGCACTAGTCTTAATAAAATGTGTCTTAGATATGGTATTTTTTTAGGAAGACTTAAGACATTACTTTTTTTGGTAACCTACAGAGATTGGTATGTTTGCAGTAGGCTTTTTGTATAGCATGTAGATGGTATTTAGCCAGCTGTATACATTATTGTTGCAGTATACTGCTATTAAGCAGTATCCAAAATATAATCCTAATTATAGTGGTTATGGATTTTTGGGAAACAATTCCATGCAACTCATTCATCCCTTATTCTCTCTTTATGCTCGATAGGAGACACTAAAATGTATATTATGTAACTCATTTAGCTGGTATTCTGGTATTCTCTTGTTTTTTCAATAGAACATTCGAAAGTTTTTTTTCAGGACATTAGGAGACAACTATACATATTAATAATATTGTTGCAGTACCATTTGTATCTGGTCAGAAGTGAGATCCAAAAATAATCCTAGTAATAGTGGCTATTAATGTTATCTTGAAAATGAGAAATAGCTCTATGTTACACAATCAGGTGATATTCTTCTTTTAAGTTTGATATGGCATTGTAAAATGTATATTATGCAACCTGTTCTGCAGGGTATTATCTCTTTACCCGATATAGCATTGCAAAAAATTCTTTTCGGGTCCCTTGTGGTAATATGACATTGTAAAATGTATATTATGCAAGTCACTTATGTGGTATTCTCTCTTTTACCCGTTATATAACATTCAAAGTTATAATATTTCTTTTGGGCCTTTTTGGAGCCAAATAGAGAGAATAGTATTGTTGCAGTAGCATTTATACTCGCTCATAAGTTATATTCAAAGCATAATTCTAATTATAGTGGTTATTGATGTTTATCTTGAATATGAGGAACAGTTCTACGTGACTCTTTCATCCAGTACTTTCTTTTTAAGTTTGATAGGACATTGTAAAATATATATTATCAATCTTCTTCATCCGGTATTCTCTTTTTAATTGATATAAAGTAGTAAAACATTTTTGTTGTTTCCTTGTGCTTTCTACAATTTGCATTTTTGTATACTGATTCAGATCATATATAGACACTTATGGTACTTCCTTTATTTCGAAGACACTATTATATTCCCACTTGGTGTAAAAGTTCCTACACACAAGTTTTGAGTGTTGGAAATGTAACTATTTTCGGTCTTCATAATTGTTGTTATATTCATTTCACTATGTATTTTATGTAACAAACAAAAGAAGAAAAGAAAAAGTTATTATTTTAAAGCATGGGTTTCATGCTCTTTATTGAAGGTTTTCTAGGTAAAAGCATGTTCTTTGTGCTTTTAGGGTTTGTTAGATCATAGGATTTATTGTCACGAGTCAAGAGAGTTAACATCATGTTTATAGGATCCTTTTGGGAAAAATATATCTTGTAAAAGAATTTATTTTGAGTCTATAAAATCCTGGAAACTTCAAAAGTACAAGTCGGCCCTGGAAGCTTCAAATGGACCTAAAGGAGGGAATTCGACCCCTTGGAAAGGCTATATAAATGAGCACTTTGAGCTCATTTAGTACTCATCAACACGTTCGATCTCGAGAAAATAAGTTTGTTATGTAGCTAGGAAGCAAAAGAAAAGAAGAGCACATGTCTAGGAGGAGAGAAGAAGGAAGAAAATCTTGTTTTTGGGCTACTCTCTCTCATGCGTGTGAAAAAGTAGGGTTTCTGCAAGTTCCTAGAAGGTTGAAATTGCAATATTGAGTTGTAATAGGACAAATTGCAATATTGAGTTGCTGGAAGAAGGAATATTTTGTCTTGACCTCGTTGACCTTGGGAGGAGTTGTTTTGCTCTAAGAAGGAGCTCTTGAAGACGCTGAATTAGGGTTTCTACAGTAGCTATAGGGACGAAGTTGTAGTCGAAGTTGCAGGTTGAAATTGCAAGGTCGAAGTTGCAACTAGAAGCTGGTTGATGCAGGATTGAGTTGTGATATTGGAAGGGTTGACTTGGTACTTGGAGAAGGACTTGGTCTAGGGTTTGGGTCTTTGTTGTCTCATTTGAAGCATATTCTATAAGAAGAGGAGACTTTCTGGGTTTTCCCCTTGGAGGGATTTCGCCCTGGCTTGGAGCATAATTTTTGTGTCTACTGTCTTTATTATTTTGCTCTTAATTTTTGTTTGATGAAGAAGATTTAATAAAGAAACACAAGAATAATAAGAAAGTTCGCAAACAAGTATTAAGGTAAAGGAAAATTGGAATTAATAGTCGTCGCTTTGCATTTTCCAACATTGAGACCCCAAGGGCAGTTTAGGGAAGCTACTTGTCACCTCAGTATTCGTGATTTTCTCTTTTCAAACTGAATGAACTCTAGGCCGGGGGGGCCTTCCCTATCGTTAACTAAGCTTAAGATGTTGTGGTATAAAGAAGGAGCGAAGGAGCTTAGAA
Organism: Pinus taeda; assembly: GCA_000404065.3. NCBI lineage: Eukaryota > Viridiplantae > Streptophyta > Pinopsida > Pinales > Pinaceae > Pinus > Pinus taeda. The sequence goes on from APFE030002992.1 coordinate 22,741, forward strand.
AATATGTTATGAAACCAGCGCACAAAAAGATAGAAAAGATAGATGAATGCCTTAGAAATAAGTCTCTTCGAGGGGGCAACCTTCTTTACATTACACAAATGAACAATTCTTGGATGCTTCAAATGACAAAACCTTCTTTCTATATATAGGAGTTTAAGGGGTCACAATATAACCAAGCTGACCTAACAATAATAATATAAAGGCACAAAAATAACAATAGAGGGATTTTATGGGGCACAATAATAACAATATGGGTACAATAGGGGCACAACAATAACAATTAAGGGATACAACGACAATAGTAATGGGGGAATCACTAGTATTATAGGGACCTAACATGCCCCTCTCCTTCAAAAAAGTGTTGTCTTCAACGCTTGAGTAGTTCTGGATGCTTTTGTATAGAATTCTCATCATTCCATGTGGAATCTTCAACGGGTAAGTTCTTCTATTTGATGAGATACTCTGAAATTGATTGATTTTGTAGTTGTTGAATTCTTGTTTCTTTGATTGCTTTAGGTTCCAATATGATTTTTTCTTCCTCATCAAGTTCCGACAATATTGTTTGAACTGAAATCTTGTCACCTATAACCTTCTTTAAGCATGAAACATGGAAAACTGGGTGCACTAGGGAAGCTGTAGGAAGCTCCAATTTGTATGCCATAGTCCCTGTCTTTTGCAACACTTTGTACGAACCATAATACTTTGGTGATAATTTATTATCCTTCTTAGCTTGCTTGAGGGACATATGTTTATATGGTTGTAGCCGTAGGAATACCCAATCACCTACATCAAAACTTTCTTCGCTACGATGTTGATCTCCCTGTTGTTTCATTCTGTTCTGCGCCAAGGTGAGGTTATCTTTTAAGAGTTGGAGAACTTGTTGCTAATGCTTGATGTTATCTTCCATTGCTTGAACCCTAGAATTTTCTCTTAAATATGATGTGATGGATGGGGTCGTTTTTCTTGGAGTATGGAAGGAAGTGTTATACCACCATTCAGCCAGAGGCAACCATTTGACCCATTGTGCCTGTTTATCATATACAAAGCAACGAAGACATCCTTCCAAACATTTATTTACTATCTCAGTTTACTCATTAGATTGAGGATGATAAGATGAACTATGAGCTAACTGAGTACCAAGACAAGAAAATAATTTTGTCCAAAAATTTCTAGTGAAAATGGGATCTATGTCACTTACAATAATCTTTGGGTTTTCATGTAGCTTTTGAATTGATTCCATAAATGCAATAGAAACTGTACTCGCTTTAAATGGATGAGATAATGCGCAAAAGTGCGCATACATGTTAAGTCTGTCAACTTCCACCATGATAATACTCTTTCCTTCGGACTTGGGTAAACCTGTGATAAAATCTATTGAAACCTCCTCTTAACATTGGCTTGGAATGGATAAAGGTTGTAATAGTCATGAGGTTTTAATTGTTTCAACTTTATTTTGTTGGCAAACCAAACATTCCGCCACAAACTTTTGAATATCCGATTTAAGGCAATCTCAAAAAAAAATCCTTCTTAACCCTGTGGTAGGTTTTTAGAAATCCTGAGGGCCCTCCTAAGGGAGAGGTGTGCAATCCCCTAAGAATCTTTTGTTTGATTTGGGAATTCTTACATAGGTATAATTGATCCTTGTACCATAACGAATCATTTTTCCAGCTAAATGTATCAGATGTATTGAGATCTTGTTTTATATTTTGAATGAGTGCCCACACTTCCGCGTCATTTTTCCATTCATGCCTTGCTTTGTTTATCCAATGTGGTTGGATAATAGAAATAGAGCAAGGAAATGCTTCCACATCCTCATCCTTTCTTGAGAGTGCATTTGCCACAACATTTTGCTTCCCTTTTTTGTAGATGATTTCAAAGTCATAACCCAACATCTTTGTGACCCATTTTTGCTGCCTCTTCAGAGGATAATCTTTGTTCTAAAAAGTATTTAAGGCTATCATGATCCGTTTTTACCTTGAAGTGTCTCCCCATTAGGTAGGGTCACCATTTTTTAAGTGCATGTAGTATTTCCAACATTTCCTTCTCATAAATAGCTTTGTGTAAAAACTTTCCCTTGATTGGACGACTTTCGAAAGCAATGGGTCTTTCCTCTTGCATTAAAATAGAACCAATTCCATTTCCTGTACATCACATTCCACAATCAAGGTTTTTGTGAAGTTCGGTGTAGCTAAGGCAAGTGCTTGGAAAATTGCCTCTTTAAGATGTTTGAAGGCCTTTGTTGCTTCTAGAGTCCATGAAAATGCATCTTTCTTCAATAATGTTGTTAGAGGTGCTGCTATTCTCCCATAATTCTTAACAAACTTGTGATAATAACCTGTCAACCTAAGAAATCCTCACATATGCTTTATGGATGTGGGGATTTTTCATTCCTTAATGGTTTTAATTTTGCTAGGGTCTACCTTAACACCTTCATGAGATACAATATGACCCAAATATTCCACCTCTTGTAGTCCAAAGAAACATTTGGATCTTTTTGCATATAATTGTTTCTCCTCCAATAGTTGTAGCACCCTGTCAACATGTTCAACATGATCCTTCCAAGACTTGTTGTAGATTAGCATATCATCAAAAAATACTAACACAAATTTTCTAAGGAAGGGTTTGAAAATGGAATTCATCAAACCTTGAAATGTAGAAGGTGCATTAGTAAGGCCAAAAGGCATGACCAAAAAATCATAATGACCCTCATGAGTTCTAAATGTTATTTTCGAAATGTCTTTAGTCTTCATTCTCATTTGATAATATCCTGAACGAAGATCCAACTTGGTGAAGTAAATTGATCCATGCGATTCGTCCAATAATTCATCACTGACAGGAATGAGAAATTTATCTTTAATAGTGAGTTTGTTGAGCTCCCTATAATCTGGACAGATGCGCCATGATCCATCCTTCTTGTGAACCAATACTACTGGAGCAGAGAAAGAACTTTGACTAGGTTGAATTATACTAGCCTCTAGCATTTGTGCAACCATACGTTCAATTTCACTCTTTTGGGCATAGGGATATCTGTACAGCCTGATGTTTGGAGAAACACTTCCTAGAATCAGATGAATAGTATGATCATGATCACGAATAGGTGGGAGACCTTTGGGAGTCTCAAATACCTTAGAATGATTGTCCAAGACATTTTGGAGATCTGGAGAAATGGATGATTTCGATGTGGGAACCTCTAGTGAACATAATTGTGCAATTATGCGTTGTCGTTTTTTCTTTAGAAGCTTTGTCATTTCGTTAGAGCTGATTATCTTTCCCGGTTTCCCTGCGATACTCGTTAATTTTACTTCCTTTCTTTCTGAAGAGAATTTCATGAAAAGTTTTTGGAAACTAAAAGCTATTGTACCCAAGGATTGTAGCCATTGGACTCCTAGTACAACATCAACACTACCCATTGTAATGGAAAACATTGGGCTATTCAATACATATTCTCCCATGGATAGCTTGATATTGACACTTTCCTGAGCAATTTATGGTTCCTCCACTTGCAACCATCAGTTGACACTCTGGTGCTGTATATAGAAAGCAATTCAATTCCTTGGCTATCTTACAATGAATAAAATTATGGGTACTTTACGAATCAATTAACACTATTACCTTTTTCTTTTTTATAAGCCCTTCTATTTTGATAGTTTGAGGAGTGGTAATTCCAGCCAATGCATTACAAGATATGTCGGATTTATTTCTTCTTTTTTCTAGGGTTTGTTCTCGGTGTATATCTTTCTCTTTTGACATTTCTTGTTCCTTTTCTCCCTCTTATTCACAATCTATGTAAAATAATTTCTTCTCTGCACACTTATGATAATTAGTGTATTTGTTATCACAATTGTAACAAAGCTCTTTTGCTATTTTTTCTTTTAATTGTTGTGGTGTCAACTTTGTAGGTTGTGGATGGTTAGGGGAAGTAACACTTTCATCTTTATGATTGTAAGTGTGTTATGAAACCAGCTCAAGAAAAAGATAGAAAAGATAGATCAACGCCTTAGAATTCAGCTTCTTTGAGGGGGCAACCTCCTTTACATTACATAAATGAACAATTCTTGGATGATTCAAATGACAAAACCTCCTTTCTATAT
>APFE030002999.1:15310-28744 GCA_000404065.3 Pinus taeda
CCGGCACCACTGAGCATGCTTCTTGCCCTTTCCATCAATGTCTTGTTCATTCTTTCTGCGACTCCATTTTGCTGAGGTGTATATGGAGTAGTCTTTTGCCGTGCTATACCACACTTCTTACAGAATTCTTCAAATTCATTGCTGCATAATTCTCCACCATTATCTGTCCTCAACACCTTTATCTTCTTCTCTATCTAATTTTCCACCAGAGCCTTAAATTCTTTAAACCTGTCAAAGACTTCAGATTTCTTCTTAAGGAAATATATCCATGTATTCCTTGAGAACTCATCTATAAATGATAAATAGTACACAAACTTACCCATTGATGGAACCTTCATAGTTCCAAACACATCACTATGCACAAGCTCTAATATATGTTTCGCCCTCTTACCACCAGAGGGGAAACTCACCCGATTCTGCTTCCCATATACACAAATTTCACAAAAATCAAAATCCAGAGAGCTATTACTCATACCTTCTACCATACCTTTAACATGAAGTATTCAAAGGCCCTTCTCTTGAATATGTCCAAGCCTTCGATGCCACAACATGGTCTTCTCTCCAGAGACCACTAGATTTTCTGCACCGCTTTCGAGAACCAAAGAACTGTTGCACCCATCAACAACTGTGCTACCTTGCAGCTTGTATAGAGTTCCAATCTGAACTCCCTGCATCAATACCAATGCTCGCTAAACCATCTTGTAGGTATCCTTCTAGAACACTATTTTTACACTTACATCATCCAACTTGCTTATAGAAATCAGATTTCTGGCCAATGTAGGAATATGTAGAACACCTAGAAGTGTTCTAACCCTTCCACCTTGCAACTTCAAATTTACTTTTTTACGACCAACGATTCTAGCCTTCCTATCATCCCCTAAGAAGACATCACCACCATTGTATTTCTCATACTCGCAGAACCACTCTCTATGGGGAGTGAAGTGAAAGGATGCACATGATTCAATCAACCATGCCTCATGATCTACATGTGTGCTTGAAGAAGCCAAGTACACATTCCCACCTTCATTTGCAATGGTTTTTGCCTCCACAGAAGGAGCATCATCAGATACCTTTCCTTTATCAGGAGCTTTAGATTTACATTCACTTTTGTAGTGCCCTTCCTTTCCACATTTCTAGCACACCACCTTTACAGATTTTCCTGGAGATTTAGATCTCCCACTCGATGACTTATTTTTTTTTTCTGTTATGGGACCGTCCTCATACAGACAAGGCATCACCATTCTGGCTCTCCATATTTTTCCGTCTCATCTCCTCCATCAACAAGGATGAGACTATTTCATCAAACTACAAGGTAGTTTCATTGCTACCTATTGCAATAACTAGACTATCCCATGAATTTGGTAGAGAACACAACAAACTGATGCACTTTTCTTCATCTAAAATTTTAATATCAACAGATAATAACTGACTTACCATAGTATTAAATGCGTTCAGACGCTCTGTCACTGAGTCTCCATCTTTCATCCTAAGGTTATATAGCTTTTTCCGCAGGAATAGTTTATTCACCAAAGACTTAGATTGGTACAAAGTCCCTAACTTGTCCCGCAAAGCCTTCGCCGTATCTTCCCCTGATACATTCGGAGACACAATCGTATTGTGCTCTTTTCCTTCCGATCCAGATTCTTCCATTCTTCATCAGACACTCCCATTGGTTTAGTACCCAGATCTACCGCGATCCACTAATCTTTATCCACCAGCAGATCCTCCATCTTGAGTTTCCACAATTCGAAATTCTGACCACTAAATTTCTCGATCTCTATCTTTCCACTGCTCATCATTTCTTTCACCACTAGAATCGATCTCGCAGATCTCCCACTGAACAGGGTCTACCACAGGCTTGAGCAAAACCCCTCAGTAACAAAGGTGTCCCCTTGAAGCCAAAACAAATTTGATACCAAATGTAGGTTTTAACCCTGTACAAAAATTACCTACATACGAATTCTAAAACACAAAAAATAAATAATGGAGAGCATAACACATAAAACACATATACATAGATATTTTTCCCTGGATCCCGAAACCGGGACTACTAGCTTGATTTTTCATTATGTTCCTTTCAATGTTACAATACATATTTATACATGCCGAAGCATCCAATACCATGGACCGAAAACCATCACATCCAAAACCATGGACCAAAAACCATCGCATCCAAAACCATGTGTGAAAAACATGCATAAAACCATAGGTGGGTCTGCCCAACCTAACATAGGGTCCAAAACCAAAATTTTTCGGGGCATTGCCCTGGACCCCATAGAGTGGGGTTACCTGCACCTGTCAAACCCCTTGTGACCCCCTGGCTACACAATCGGCACAACGAAAGGGGGGCGAACCTCTAACCCCCTGATCAACTATGTGGGCTAGTCATGGAAAGAATATAACACAACACAACAATGAGAAACTGGGGTATTAACTCGATAGCAAAGTGAAAGGTTCGGAGTAACTCCTTTTGAGTTTCCCATTCATTTGCGACGTAAGAAAGTTGCCACATCAAGATCTAACTTAGATACCAGCAATATCACTTGAAATTTCCCTCCATTTACTTCACCACCCACTTCTACTCAATCCACATCTTCTCAACTGTCCATTCCTTCATCTAGTACTGCTACTAGTAGTACTAATCCAGTAGTAAGTTCTTCACCATGCATACCTACTTCTGGACCAACCTTCCCATTTTCCCAGTCTCCAACTCAAGTCATGGCCAACCAACCTGCTCAACCTTGGGCAAATCCTAGTGCCGTACTGGTTGCTAATCCAAGTGCTCTCCCAACAAACCCAGAAAAATGGCTCCCTAAGTATAATCTTGATGATGGTCTTCCTGCTCAAGAACATCTAAATAACTTTATGTTAGACATGAATCTTAATGGAGCTTCACATGAAGATGTTGTAATCAGATTGTTTCCTTATACTTTCCAGGGATTCGTAGGATCTTGGTATTTTTCTCTTCCAGCAGGCTCAATAAGAAACTGGGATACTTTTGAAGAAATATTTCTTGAAACATTTGGTGATGACAGGGCTATAGAATCTTTAATCAATTATCTTTCCAACCTAAAAGAAAATTCAGATGAAACGATCAAAGACTTCAACTACATATTTAACAAGTTACTAAACAAAATTGCAGCTGCCTCCAAACTTGTAGTAGATGTACAAATAGAGTGGTACATATCCTCTCTTCCTTCTAATATCACATTTTTTGTAGATAGATCCAATAAGGTTACCCTTGTAGAAAACATTAAAGAAGATTTGTCTCTAGAAAGAAGAATTATTGCCTTAGAAAAGAGGTCACAGATAGAAGAAAGGAAATCAATGAAAGGAAAATTCAAGAAAGATTCAAAAAAGAAAGCTCCAAAGGACCCTTTTGACCTTGAAGGCCTTAAAAAGTTGTTAAAAACCATGTCAAATGAAATGGTTGAAATCAAGAAACAGGTTGCAGAATCATTTGCTCCCAAGAAACATTTTCACTCATTTAAGAGAAATCCTTCTTCTACATCCCAACCACCAAATACTATTTCAAATGCTGAATCCGATCAAGAACTGGAAGAAGACTCACCAACTGAACAAGAATCGAAAACTAAAGAAGAAGTTGAGTTAAATGGAATGTGGGACTTTATTCTTCCAACTGAAGAGGAAGCACAAGCTATGCCAGTAACTACAAGAATTAAAATCTCTCTTGATACATCTAAAACAATTCAGAAACAGAAAGTTGCTACTCCTGTAAAGGAGAAGATAGTAAGTAAGAAATCTAAGACTACTCAAACCGATTATATTCCATTAAATTCTCCAACTGCTTCCAAAACTTGAGTAATCTCGGATATACTGGAATACAACATAGTCGAAGATATGAGAAAGACAAGAGAAAATATTTCATTGCATGAATTGACTAAACTCAAACAGCAGCAAAAAATATTGTTTAGAGAGTTAAAATCAGTTCTTGTAGCTCCTTCACCATCTGATATAGTTACTCAAGCTACTAATGATATGGGTAAGCCTCCTGCATTTTCAAACAAAGTGAATCCCACAGAACTAGTTCTGATAGGTGATAGACCTATTTCTCATACTCCAATTCTTATTACTTATGAGATTTTCAATAGAAATGTCCATAATTTCCTTGTTGATTCAAGAGCCTCTTCAAACATCATGCCAAGAACTGTGTGCACCAAATTAAATATTACACCTCAAAAATCTGTTGTACACATAGTTCAACTGGATAGGACCAAAGTAGAGGTACTCGGAGAAATGATATCAGTTTCAATCAGGCTTTCCTCTAATCCAAAGGTTTCATAATAATTGATATTCTAGTGGATGATATCCCTAAATTTTATGGATTTATTTTAATTAGGGATTGGTCTAAAAAGTTACACAGATACTTTACAACTGATTAGTCTCACATGTGGTTGCCACACAATGGTAAGCCTAACCAAATCAGAGTAGACCATGAGAAATCCATGAAGTAAATAGTCATTGATCTCGAGGGAAACAATGAGCCAATAGCTTTCACCAATAACATTATCAAAAATACTTAGTTGAATCATTCTTGGGATCCTTCAACGCACAAAGATCTCCCTTTCCAGATAATGCTGTAGTATCTCAGATATAAATTTTTTCACAAACAAAGCTTCCAAGTGCATAGATGTAGTTGATAAATTTGTAGATAATTCATTAATCTGGACTCTTTATTTTGATGGTTCCAAGTCTGAAGATGGTGCAGGTGTTGGATGTATCCTAATCAACCCATAAGGAGAGAAAACCATGTTATCTTATAGGCTTGAATTTCAATGCACTAACAACACTGCGGTATATGAAGCATTGATTCAAGGGTTGTACAAAGTTATTGGCCTTAATGTCAAGTATTTTCAAGTATATGCAGACTCTAAAATAGTCATAATAGGTAATAAATGCAATCCATTGTGTGTCTGGGCATCTCAAACATTATCAATCCCTAGCCCATAATCTTACTTCTCACTTTACTGCTTTCAACATTTCTTCAGTCCCCAGATTAAAAAATGCAAGTGTTGACTTCCTTGCCAATGTAGCATCTAAGCTTATATCTCGAGAAGAATTTAGTCTAGATAGATTTTCTATAGAGTTAGTTTTTAGACCATCCATTCCTAATAATGTAACAAATTGGAGAGTGTTTAATAATGATGTTGATATAATCGATTTCCTTGCATCATAAGCATATTATGAGGAACAAATCATAGATGAATATGAACATGACTTGAAAATCAACCATAAACAAGATCAAAACCCAATTCCAAAACCTGTAGTCAAAATGGAAGATCTCTATGATTTGAAAGAAAGATTTAAGAAGATTACCAACTCCAAGAATCAGAGTTCTACTTTTAGATTTGAAGTGGTAAACCTAGGCACAACTAAAAAACCACAAGATGCCAACCTAGTTCTTGGTTTATCATTTGAAGAAAGGACATCATTCATCAAGTTTTTGAAAACATATAAAGGTGTCTTTTCCTGGGATTATTCATATCTCAAGACCTATCGTACCTTTGTAATTCAACATATTATATCGATGACCTCTAATGAAAAACTAGTTCAACAGAAGCTCAGAAAGATTCATCCAAACCTTGAAATCCAAATCAAATCTGAATTGAACAAACTTATGAAAGAAAAGATAATCTTTCCCATTAGACACTCAAAATGGGTCTCAAATATGTTTCTCGTTAGGAAAAAGAGTGTATATATTAGGATTTGTATTGATTTTAGGAGCTTAAACAAATCTTGTCAAAAGGATAAATTTCCTTTGCCTACCATGGAGCAAAGATTTCAATCAGTTGCAGTTCCAAGTTAATGTCTTTTCAAGATGGATTTTCAAGATACAATCAGATTCTTGTACATCCAGATGACATATTGAAGGCAACATTCAGGACCAATTGGGGGACATATGTTTATCAAAAAATTCCTTTTGGACTCATCATTGTAGGTGCTACATTTCAACACGCCATGGATATTTCTTATAACGGTCTGGTTAATAAATCAGTTGTTATTTACCTAGATGACATCATAGTCTACTCTAGGAACAAAAAAAATCATTTGAATGACCTAAAGCATATCTTTGAAAGATGCAAGTAATATGGAATTTCTTTGAATCCCAAAAAGTCATACTTTGCTTTAGCAGAAGGCAGGCTTCTAAGATTAATAGTGTCCAAGAAAGGAATTTATATTGATCCCGATAGAATCCAAGAAATCGAAAAGATTCCTATCCCACATAACAAAAATACCATGCAATCATTCCTATGCCAGATAATTTTTGTAAAAATATTTGTTCCATATTTCTCACAAATTGTTCTACCCCTTCAATCAATGATAAGAAAGAATGAAGTCTTCAAATGGGGTAAAGATGAAAGAGAGTCATTTGAGTTAATAAAAAAATCCATTATCAATGCTCGTCCTTTAACAACTCCAAAATTTCTCAAACCTTTTGTGTTGTACTCATTTTCATCTGATACATCATATGCAACAGCGTTAACATAGTTGAACAATCAAAACATCAAGGCACCTATCTCTTTTTTCAGTTCCAATTTACAAGGTGTCAAGTTAAACTACTTAACTATTGAGAAACAAGATTTTTCTATCTTTAAAACCTTGAAACATTTCAGACCTTTTCTCCTCAAAACTCATACAAAAATAGTAGTACCATACCTTGCAGTAAGGCAATTTTTCATTCAAAGAGAAGGGGAGACAAGAGGGAATTGGGTCACTGCACTTGAAGAGTACGATGTAGAAATACAACCAACAAAAATTGTTAGGGGCCAAGGTTTTTGCAGGATGCTAACTGGAGCTTCCCACTTATCAACAAAAAGAGACCAAGGTAATGATGTGAAAATATCAGAGGTAAGCCTCAACGATGCACAATCACAATATGTTGATTTGAAGTTTTATTTAAAGAATTGATATGATCCTATGCATCTTAATTACAAAACAAAACATGCTTTAAGGTTGAAATCAAATCAATATGAATTAATTGATGATGTATTATTGATAAAAAAATTATGATTTAGTATTATTAATATTCCTAGAGAAAACTAAAGCTAAAAAGGTTATGTAGGAGTTATATGATGGACCAGCTGGAGGTCATTTCAGAGGAAACACCACATCTCCCAAAATCCTTCATGCAGGTTATTATTGGCCAACACTATTTAAGGATGCGTATGACTATGCAAGAAAATGCAAAACTTGTCAAACTGTAGCTGGAAGAGAAACGAAACCAGCATTCCCTTTACAACCAGTGAATATCTGACAACCATTTGAACAATGGGGATTAGATATAATTGGTGGGACTGTTCCTAACTCTTCCAAGCAACACAAGTACATCCTTACAACTTCTTATTATTTCACGAAATGGGTAGAAAGTATACCACTAAAAGTAGCTAATACAAACAGTCTTACAGACTTTATTGATTAGTACATAATCACCAAGTTTGTGTTACCTATAGCTTTAATGTTTGATAATGCATCTTATTTTTTTGGAAATACTATGGTAGAATTTTCCTTAAAAAGAGGTTTCAAATTTAAGTATTCGGCCAACTATTATCCACAAGGTAATTGATTCGCCGAATCAACAAACAAAAACCCTATTAGAATCATGAAATAGACTATAGACCAAAATAATAGGAATTGGCACAAAGCATTGACATTTTCTATCTAGGCAAATAGAATAACATAGAAGGCCTCAATTGTATCTTCTACTTTTTCTTTATTTTATGTAAAAGAAAAAGTTCTCCCCATAAACATAGCAATCCCATCTCTTGCCCTAGTGTAATTTATTAATGAAAATCCTTCCTCTTCTCTTCAAGCAAGACAATTTGAGATCCTTAAGCTTGAAGAAGAAAGAGAAAAAGCCAAAGCTACCCATTCCCATCATCAGCAATTGGTCAAAGCCTCCTTCGATACAATCTTTACCAGACATAAAACCATTGAAGTAGGTGATCTGAATTTGAAATGGGACAAAGCACATGAGGAAAAGTGAAAACACACCAAACTCCAAAGACTGTGGCTTGGACCATTCCAAATCATTCAGAAAATTGGTCCATCAACATTTCTTTTACAAGATTTGTCAGGAAGAATTGATTCCTTGACCGTTAATGGGAAAGTTTTGAAAAAATACTTTTCCTAGAAGATAGTCTCTTCTTATTTTGTATCAAATTGTCTTTAGCATTCTTAGGAAAATAAAGGTTAAGTAGTATTACTTTTTGACCTCTTAAAATAAAGTCTCTCATAAGTAAGAAAATTTAAAGAAATAATTAGAGCATTTGAGTATCAAAGTTAACCTTATTTCTTTGGAAAAAGTTGACCTTGATAAAAACACTTATTCTATGAACAAGTTCTTACCTTTATAAGGTATAAATGTTTTGTTATCAGTCAAGAAAAAAAATCTTTAACCTAGTAAGGACTTTCTACAGATGAGTATCTCGAAACTCTATTATTGTCATCCAAAACTCTTTAAAAGGACCAATGATTCACCCCATTTGATAAAATTTTTCTTTTGCAAAGTTTAATTTTGAAATATGAAAAACTGAAAATATAATATGTCTCATTACGAGCTTGTTTACCATGATCATAAGCGAATAATTAAACTGATATTACTAAAAACTACATATCAAAACAGGGTAATAGCCAATGATCTAATCAATCAAAGGACAAGGGGTCTCATCAAGAGCCAGCTTGTTCAGTCTAGTTACAACAAGTGAATGGCATTGTCATTATTGGGTTACCAAGCCTACACAATGTCTTTTAAGAAGCTTGAAAAGAAAAATTACATGAAAGGAAAAAACAAGGTCCAAATGAGAAAGAAAGCAAACAAATAACATTTCGAATTCTAAAAATTGCTTTGGATGCGACAATGAATTATTTTTGGTTAAAAGATAATGCTGCTAAGGTTATGAACCCCTGCTAACATCAGAGAATCTATCTTTGATAAATGAGTAAACTATAACAACTAATCTATAGAAGACACCTGCTTTATCTCTTTAAATCTTAGTATTGACTGATGCAGACATTTGTATTTTTATAACTACAAGAGTAAAGTAGTTGAGTAAATATATTGTGTAAGTGATTATGATATTAGAGAAATTTTGTTTAGTTTATAACTCATGTAATTATTATTCTTATAACTCTTCTAATTTTGAAAGTTTTAGAAATTTCAAAAAACTGTCAAAGGTAATTGGTCCGTCCAGCGAATCGCCAATTATTGTGCTATTCAACAACCCCCCCCCCATTTGTTAAAATAATAACTAATTTTATATTAATAAATGGGGACCATTAAAAAATCCTTCCAAAAAATAAATTTAGCAGTTAGGCATTTTCTTGTTAATTTTTTGAAATAAATCAAGATATCAAGACAAAACCCTTTGAAAGCTAGCAAATGCTCACCTTTTTCGCAGGTCGCAGGACCAAGCATGACAAAATCCTTGTTAACAAACAAAACTCGCGAAAATCAATCGAAAGGGATTATCGCGCTTAACCTATATGTTATTAGGATTTTCCATTTAAACTAAGTCCTAAGGCATTTCTTATTAAAATAAGGCTCGCATTGCATATCGCCACTTACAAAGGGCACACCCTCATAAAGTATCTTTAACCATGTGAAATGTGATATTGCGATGACACTATCAGCCTTATCGCTTTGCATTAGAAATGCTTAAGAAAGGTCTGAAACCTTACCAACCATGTGATATTGCGAAATGCGACAGAAGTCTCGACCTGATTGAAAACTATGTTATAAAATAACACTTAAGTCCGCTGCACAATAAAAAGGGCTTTATAAAGAAAATCCTATCAAGAAAGCTACACTTTAAACACTATAAGGAACGACCCACATCTTGTATCCCATAGAAACCAAAGGAACTTTAAAGAAAGTGCACACACAAAATGTGATAATGTGATTTGTGATATTGCATCGTAATCGCAAAATTGACATTATCACAGCTAAAGCTCTCCACCCTAAAAAGTTTCTTTCCTGACTTATGATGCAAAACATTAATGAGAAATAAAGCTAGAGAGAAGGAACCATTAGTGGGCATTCACTATGGGTTAATGGCATTTACATTTGAAAAACGACTCAACATGATACAATAGCTTCTCACCTATGTTTAATTAAAACTCCTTTCTTGTAACCTTTTCAAGGTTATCTATATCATTCATTCTTATTTTTCAAGTTTACTTGTGCCTATCCAACAGTTTATGCTTTGCTCCATTTTTAGGAAAAATCCTTAGCAAGAGTCGTTGGGAGCAATGGTAAATAGGGGAAAGGTAACCGCGTCTGAAAAGTCAGAAATAATCCCTCTATTCTTTGATACTACGTGCAATAGAGATGGAGGAACCTCAACATGGGAAGCCATGTATGATTTATTAGAAGAAGAGAAACCAAGATGTTTGGTAAAAAAGGCCACAACCAATGTTAATATTTCCTCTGATGCCTCCTTTTTCACAACAACATGTTCCTTTCTACACCGCATAGCTGCAAGACCAAAGATAATTCCATATACAGATATGGTTCAATGGATAATTGATACGGTGGATGTCTCAAACAGATAATTCAAGACTAACAAGTAGGAGGTTATGGGATCTTTTTCACCAGACAGCCTGAGGCTTATGTATAATTTACCAGAGCCACATAAGCTCTACAATAAAGAATTCCTTGAGAAATTTGGTAAGGAGAATGAAGACCTAGCAAACGTGACATGAACCCTGACAGAGAATGAAAGCAAGATCAAAAAGGATAAGGCAGGTATGTATTCTACAACATCTATCTCTGCCCCTTGTAGTTTTTCAGCGACCATGCTATGTAGATTGTTCGATAAGCCCGATAGTACCAAATTTTCCCCATAATGGCTACCATTTATAGAAGCAATTGTAAATGCAACAATAATGAATTGGGGCCAAATTCTGCCTGATAATTTGGCAAAATCCATTATGGAGTATAGGAGAAAGAGCATCCCTCTTCAAGGGTTTACCCACCATTTTTCATGAGTGCCTATGTAATGGATGCAATATTTTTTGTCTCCAAATTTCCTATCATGGGATGAAAGTGGACTGTGAAAGACCCACTTCCTGTCCATGTGTATCATAAGAGTCTGTGGGAGTCTCAGTTTTACCCCATTTTTACAATATTTGTCAAGGATTTATGTTGCCTATTCATAAATAAGTCTGCAATAAAATCACCCCTAGGTTTTCCAAAGAAGTTGATGTAGGTTTTCTACCTGTTTCCAGATGGTTTGGGGAGGAGACATTTACATATATCAGAGTATTTGGGAGTATTGCTTCACCGCATGTCCTCCCATACTATGTCCTCGACAAGTTAATGGCCAGGGAGATAGCCTACGAAACATCAGGGGAACGTGCGTTGAGCAAAAGATTGAAAGAACAGAAAAGGCCATTTGGCCTACATTTCCATTGCAATGTGGTGCATTTGCACTACATGATTTTGGACATGCATGCAAAGAGGCAGAGATTATGAAATCTCTGAAATTAGCTACATTCCCAAGAAGGAACTATGACCCAAATGGTACTGCCAAGGACTTCACTACTATGGTGAAAGTGAAACCATTCATCCATGATGAAGATGCCTTCTATGACCTATTCCTTTAAAAAGAGACATTTTCAGAGGTGACGCATATGGCATCACTACTTTTTCCCCCACATGATGTTGAAGCTTTCCGTTCATATAGAGAGAGGAGATTATTAAAGGTCCCATTAGACCTGCTACAGATTGAACCAATAAGGGAACCAACTCTCATTATAAGCTTGGAGGGAAAATCTAAAGAGAATTCCAATGAATATTCTGAAGCAAAGACCCAAGAGAGATCTAATCATGAGTCAGAGCACTCAGAGTGGTAGTCTCAAAATGGGGGGAATAAAAATAAAGAGTCTGAAAGGGACACAGCCAGAACTACAGAGAAAACACTTGAGTAGAACTTGGCAAAGAAATAGGCTGAAATTCACTCTACTTCCACTCAATCAACAAATCCCCAAGTTATTGATTTAGAAAAAGAATGGGAGAATTTTAACAAGAAGCTCCACATAGAGGAACAAACATCTGAGATACACTCTCCCCAACACAAATCAAATCAAGAAATAACAATGGAGAAAACTGTAGTTACTCAGGATGTGGAGCTCATTCATGCTACCCCCACTTCAGAAATTATTTTGAGAATTGAGGAAATTCCTCCTTTAGATGTGTTTTATAGCCCTACCCACAAACCTATCGTTAAAAGGTAGAGGAAGAAAAGAAAGTTAGATACTGCAGTGATTACCACTCTTGACAGTGAACCAATGGACATTGTCTGAAAAGACTTGCCCATGGACCCATCTAAAAATATTACGAGATTGTCACAATTTGCAGGAGCCTATGCTATGGCAACTATCGATAAAGCAATAGAGGTCCAAATTCCACTTAGAGAAAAAGAACAAAATATTTTGCTATTGGAACAACAATTAGAGCAAGAGAAATCTAACCAACAAGAAAAGTTACAAGTAGCCAAGCTCTAGCAGGAATTTAAATAGATGCAAATACAACAACAAGTCAGCTTAGTGGAAATAAATTTGTAGATACAAGCTATGACAGGCAAGTATAAATACAATCCATAGATCGATGAATTCATAAAAGAAGCACTCAGTCTTAACTCCCAATTAATGCAGCAAAAGGAAGTTCTATGCTAGAAAATCTTGCAAACAAGTCCTTATTGCGAGATCAGTGATAAAATAACAAGACAAGTTGTTAACATAAGGCTTGAGTATGATGAAATCCATGAAAGGATTCTTGACTTTATCACCTGGCAAGAATTAGAAGATGGGAGGAAGGTTGATCTACTAGAACTAGAGGAATCACATAAAGACATCTTATTCACAGACTAGGATTCTCAGCTCAAGCAAGTAGAAAGGGGCAACGACAGTTGCACCAACAATAGTAAACAACACCATTGAAGCCATCAATGAAAATGTACATGGTGCTAACCTGGTTACAGAATCTGTACCAGGATTTCTTCCAAATGTCAAAAAATTAGAGCAACAATAGAGACAGGAGGTAAAGGAAAAGGAGGAGGTGATCAGACAAATGAGCAAGCTAAACTAGGAAGCATATTGGAAATTCTTAGTCAAATAATATAGCTAGTGGATTACCTTGTGATGCTTAACTACCTCCAGTCAAAAAATGGTGCTAGCACTAACGGACACTATATTTGCTAGACAATTGAAATCTACGATCGAGAAACCGACACAGCTCAAACCAATGACATATATCTGTGATCCCAAAGATTGAATGCAAAGGAGTTAGTCACTTAGTTTTATTTCACATAAGCTAAAGGAGGTTGTTTAAACCTCCTAAGTTATTTTTGAAATAATCTATTTTTAGGACCTATAGTTTAGTATTTAAACCATGCTCATGCATTTAGAGAAGGG
>APFE030003000.1:0-21812 GCA_000404065.3 Pinus taeda
TTTTGGATTTTCCAGTGCCGGAATCAACGGAAAATTTTGAGATAAAACTTTGATTTGTTTTATTTAAACTAGTTTCTGGACAGTATATATGGATTGTGCATCCTGCAAAACCCCTAAGGCACTTCAATTCTGCAAGGGTTGCCCATCAAACTTGTAATTTCAATAAATTCCTACCGATTTTAGAGAAATTAGACCGGAAAAACCCACCAGAAAATTTTCCAAAAAATCACATTAAAAACAACTCAAAACAACTCGTTTTCAATAATATAGCACATACATTAACTAAAAAATTACAAGTGCTTATTAGGATTAACCATGCTACATCATGCTTGTCATACTACGTAGGCTTAATGCACTCAAAAAGATCCATAGAAAACACTGGACTCCTCGTTGTTGAGGATGGTTTGATATGTGATTAAAGTTTTTAGAATAGATATCACATATAGACCCTACCATGGTTCAATATTTATTTCACCAACAACATGACAAGGAACTCTTCTGGCCACCAGTGTCGTTGAGACTAGTATAATTCATTTACTGATATAATCCCACAAAATATAGTACATTCCATGATCTATCATTAATACAGCGATCCTTGTATATACAACTATTTATAGATATATATCCATCATGTATATCTGTCACTGCACACTCTAGATTCTGGTTTTGTTCTCTTGACACTTAAGCATTTATATGTTCTCTTCCCCACGTCCAACAGTCAATAATTTTGAACTCAAAAATAAATTGGAAAGTTCAAAATCCTAAATTGCGTCCGCCTGCTACCACTGTGCGGTATAGACTCTAGGTACGGAAGGCATTTCAACGTATATGAATTTCAAAATCTAACACGAGAGAGAATTACTTAGAAGGTAGTTGATGTTATATCCAATTAATCATGTAATTGGGTTCACGGTGCCCCAATAATCAATCTCCATGTTACTTTTATTATTATTGGGTTATCTCCTTGTTCTTTTTCTTCTTTCTTTTACCGATGACTGTCTGAGAAAAAAAAAAAAATCAAATCACATTGGTATGGTCCTTGCAATTACCCATGGTAAAAATGGGTTATTTTAACTGGACCCTCGAAACCCCAAGTGGGACTTGAGGTGTCACGACCCCAAGCTAGTGGCGACTTAAGTCCATCGTGGGAGTTGTGCATTACCTACGAGAGTTCACTTCTTTCTAAGCTAATTTCTCGCGGAGTATGCCTACAATCAACATTTAACCAAATTTCTTGTCAAAGTGTTCCTTTACTTCAATTATGCAACAAAATTATCATTTATTCAGTTAATTTAGTTTTTTTTATCAATTATATCATAAACAATGTGATCCAACAATATACAATAGTAAACAACAATGAATACAAGTTTATGAAGGGAGGGGCCAACTCTCCAAAACAAGTTCGCTCCAATTATTATAATACTTCAACAAATACAATACAAGTATATTTCACAAGTTACGAAGCCGTGGTATTTGCCTGGTTCCACCAACAACTCGTCCACCCAATTCTTCCAAAGTCGTGCAACTCTGCCCATACTACCTGCCAAGCCGTGCAACTCTACCTACACTCTCAAGTCATGTAGGCTTTGCCCACACTGCCTGCCAAGCCGTGTAGCCTCTACTTGCACTATCAAGAAACCCAGAGTTACACAACTACATAAATCACACAAAACATAAGTTCACTTGCCTTACCTGCCCTAGGCGAGCATAGGCCACTACTTGTTGAATGCAGGCCACACTGTTAAGCAGACGCTACCTCAAAACTGCCCACTTCAGAGCTTCACACTTTTCTCTAAGTTATGTGAGTTTCCTTCGATGCCTCTTCGTTGAATGCCTCTCTCCAATATATAGTCACCCAACCAACTCCAATATACTTTCTAACACGTCTCTTCATCATTTGCGCCGACCTACAAAGTTGTTGAACGCCCCTAGGCCGACCTGCATGTGGGGAGGTGGGCGCCCCTTCATGAGAAGGAACGCCCTTGCCTGGGAACTTCCCTTTGTCTCTATGTTCACACTACCTCTTCGTCTGTCATTTTCTTGTTGTTCACTCCACATCGTTGATGCTCGTTCCACCCATTGCGCTCGCTCTTTGTCTTGTGCTGCCTTAGCGCCTGGGTACCCCTTGGTGTGGGCGCACCCATGGGAACTAGACCACAAGTCGGTCACTATAAGTTTGCAATGCATGCTCCTTGCCCGAGTTGTGTGAGCACCCTTCACTATAACACATTCGCATCTCTCAACTCACCCTCCAACATGTGCTCTTTGCCATGTCGCCACCAAGTCACCCTTGTCGCATAGGTGGGCACCTTGCCTTCGTGCGGGTGCACCCATCATGCACTCTCACCCATCATGCGCTATCACCCAACTTGGTCCTACTTCGGTTTTTCGACTCTCCAAGTGAGAATGACCTGACATGAGTGCCCATTGGCCGTGGTGCCAACTTGAGGCCTTCACATACTTCCCCACTTTAAAAAGGTTGCGGCCCTTGACAACACCATCTCGACAAACTCCATCAGCAAGACCACATGTCGCAAAGTGTAATCAACTCCAACATCAATTGTCCCTTCCACATAGTTGCCTGCTTTCATCACACAAACCTCCTTCAAGGCTCAAGACTCCATGTGGGTAAGACTCCTCAATCTCATGGTCATTGGCCACAACCCATTGCAATGTATCGCTGCAACGCATATCGTGCCAAATCACCACATGTCATCATCATCAGCTGAATTGTTGCTTCCATACTCTATCTCAATTCAAACATATCTCAGTACATTATTATCTCTCATGACTCAAACTAGTTGGGTAGCTAATCCAATCTTCGTATCCAACTCATGAGAATGCACCTCCTCATGCCTTCGTCAGTCGTTTCTCCATCACTTCGTCACATCTTCAACTTGTTAAAAAATTGTTCCCATCTCCATGCATCATGCCATATCCAAGTCCATGAAGAAGTCTCCATCACATCTGCAATATTTTTTCCATCAATGTTATCATCCATGTGCTTCTCCCAGTCATAGACCAACAACTACATCCATCCGAGAATCACTTCTTTCTGCTGCGAGGCCTCTTATCCCAAGGCCCCTTTGTGAGGGTGGTGCAACACCTCCTCCTCACAAGGCACTGCACTCACCCATCTTTAAAGGTCTAGTGCATGGCAAGGGCCAGGAAGTTCCTCCCTGACTCTCAACCACCCATGTGTGGGATTGATGTTGCGTCCTCAAGTAATTCTACATAGCAACACCCTTTTCCTTCGTACATCCAATCTTCTAATGTCTTTCCTTCGTCAACTGAAATTCATAAATTCCCATAACATATTTGCAATAATTTACTACGCCAGCCAAATCTCTACTTGCATCTTCACCTTCTTTACTCATCTTGGAAGAAGATCTTGGTCCTTCTCCCTTTTTAGAAATCACTTGGTGAAGTTCTATGGTACAAATCATGTCCTTCTTCTTTCCGATGGGAGGAGTCATTCCTCCACCTACATCCTTGTTCTCCTTCATGACTCATGCAACAAAGTCTATCATCATCTTTTCCTTTGTTACTTTTGTCAAACATCCAACCTCTTTTCGTTCCACATGTTCATGCTTCACATTCGGGTCCCTCTCATAGAAGATCATTGAAGAAATCCTTAGACGATACCCAAGCAACTCTTCCTTGTAATGGCACGGTCATGGTTTTCCCATCAACTGTAATCAAGAGTATGTCTCAATCCATCATCGGTATGGCTTGTGCTACTAATAAGAAGTCCTGCCCCAATACCATAACATGGTCATCCATCTCAATCACCCTTAGATCCAACTTTCCAAACCATGAGCCAATCTTCACTTGCGTATTCCTTAGAATACGAGTGAGAGCCTTCATGCTCGAGTTAATAGCTTTGAAAGCACTTAACTCCCTTTCTATTCCAACCTTCAACTTCAAATAATTGGTTGCCTTCTTGATAAAGAAATTGTTCATAGCTCTTGTATCAAACAACACATCAAAATTCCTTCCATATATGGTTTCCTGCACAAAAATCAACTCCTACGTACCTTCATTATGCACACGTCTTATCTTGTGTCTTACCTATACAACCTTCTTCATTGTTTCCTCATTTGAACAATAGTTTGCCCCATGTTTCGATTTGACCATCCTCTTGAGGTATGCTACTTCCCCTTTCAGCCCACTTAATCAATTTGAACCTGGTTTAGCTTGAGTGGACTTCGTTCCATCAAGCTCGTCCTCCTTCACATGCTTCCTAGTCGCACCTAACTCGAAACTCATAGGCTCCTTCAAATTGGAGTGTTGCAACTGTTCCAACATTTTTCATTGCCTAAAATGAAGCTCTAATCCTATCAATGCACTCAATCTTGTGCTCTTTAATAACTATGTGATATTCTTTGTGATCAAGAAAGTCCCTCTTGATCCCTTCTTCAAGTTGCTCGACTTCGCCCTACACCTTGGCATGCTTCTCCCTTATTTGAACTCGTTCGTCCATGAGTTCTTGTAGTCTACGATTGTCTTGTCGCAGTTCTTCATCAAGTTCTTCAAGTTCAGCAAACTTCCCAAAGGAAATTATAAAATAATATTGGAAATAATAAAATAAGATTAGATTACATCATCAAATTTTAAAGGGAAAAATGAAAAAATTGTTTTTGCAACTCGTATTTTCAACTTATCTCCCTATGGTTTACTCAAATTTCAAACGGGAACACTCATTGGATGCAGAATTTGATTCCTCATCTAAGGAGTACCCATGTTGCATACTTTCAATGGACCTTGCCACATGGAAAATGAGAAATACATGAAAGTATGCAACATGGGTACTCCTTAGATGAAGAATTATATTTTGCATCCAACTAGTACTCATGCTCAAAATTTGAGTAAAACCTTAGGGAGATAAGTTGAAAATATGAGTTGAAAAAGTAGTTTTATTATTTTATTATTTTTTATGTTTTTTCTTTTTATTCCAAAAATGGTGAATCATCCCCCATGGTTGACATCATCATCTTGAACCCTAGTGGTCCTTATAAAGTTTATTTTGGTTGTAAATTTTTCATAAGAGGCCCCATTTTATACCTCAAAATTCCCCTAATTATTCAAAGCCTTTCTCAAATCCACTATACCATCCTTGATGCAGTTCAAGTGCTCCCACTCCTGCACAAATTATTTATAGTGTTGCTTCCCTTTAGCTTTCCAAAAATCCGCCATCTCTACAAGTTCTTGAACAACCATTACATCTGCCATGAATATGCCCAACAAGTTTTACAACCCGCCATCGTACTTTGTTCAGCTTGGCCTGACCGCTTGGTGTGCCCCCGCCCAAACCAAACTTCAATGCCTATATACGTTTAGCTCGGCCTTGACTTCGTTGTCTTTCCCCTGCCAAACTTCAATACTTCAAGTGCCCACCTTCGCAAGGCAAGCTCTGTTACCGACCGTCACGACCACACTCTAGTGGCGATTTAAGTCCATTGTGGGCATTGTGTGACACCGACGAGAGTTCACTTATTCCTAAGCTAATGTCACCTAAACTATGCCTACAATAAGAGGTCCTTATTTTGGAGAATAAAAATGATATTAGTTTTGATGGTTACTAGTTGGGTTTTTTATTTGTTTAATATGTATAAATTTACTTTTGTTCATTTACAAAGTACAATTAGGGACAAAACATAGTTCCCATATGAATAGATACAACATGTGCATTTTAGTTTCCAAATATTTGTTTCTCCCTCTTTCAATGATAGCAGATTAATGGTGATTATGAGACATTACGAAGAAAAATAATTAAGCTCCCCAACACAATAAAACCACAAACACCCCTTGAGGACTATCAACAAAACAGTTTTCAACATGCCTCATTTTACACCAACCAACACAATAAAGTAGAATTCATTTTTAGTGATATAGAATGGTTGCATGAGTCAATTGTTTTGTGTCAATTTAAAAAATGATGCAAAGGCACTCATTTGAAGTTAGAAAATCTATCTAAATCTATTTTTCCATAATTTGTTGAATTGGAGCATAATGCTATGCTGCTTTATGGACATCCCCTGGACATCCCCCATGATTTCTGTTTCTAGCTAAATTTGACTTATGCAGATAAATAGATTAAATAAGTATTGAGAGCTCGTGATCTCCATGTTTTAACAGCGGGATGGAATTAGTTATTTGGAAAAAATAGCTCATTTTGATCATCACAGTTCTATTTACTTCTAATCTCTACACTTTGAAAGTGAAAAAATTGTTTGAAATAAACTTTATCTTTACATTGCCCCATCTTGTGTCAATTTAACAACAACTACTTTCTTATTTATTATTTTATGATTGTGTGGTTCCAATATAAATTGTCTTGCTCCACTCTCCATTTTACATACAAAATTGACTTCAGAATTCTTTCCATATATATAGAAGTCTTTCACATAGCAAGTTTGGTATGAGTCTTATCTTTGATGAAGCCTAAACAACAATAAGATTTATCCATATTTCAATACGGTGGTGAACGTAGTTGAGATAGACATATGTAGAACGTAGTTGAGATAGACATATGTAGTTATTGAATTGTGTTTTATGTGTACAGACCATAAGTAACTTTATAAGATGTTTTGACAACTTAATATTGTAAATAAACATTGCCAAAATATAAAATTTTTACTGCTATGCTATATGTCATATGTTGTGATTAACATGCTATATCCTAATATTGAGAGGTGTTAATATAAATAAATTAAAGTTGAAAACAAGATTAACATTTACTTAAATTTTGAAATAAAAAAATATAATTTTATAAACATTAAAAAAATACACTAAAATAAATAAATTTAATATATCAATTGTTATTTATTTGATTATGGAAACTAAAATACAACTTCTTCAATTTAAAAAACTCATTGACATCTCCTAAACATTTTTTGTGAGACAATTGTTGATTTTTTATTCTTCCCATAAAGGCTATCAATAGTTGTCAATTAAAACATTTACAATAAGTATTTTTGAGTTTTAATTAAAATTTCAAAAATCTTAATAAATTTAAATTACTTTATAAATTATTAAATAAATCAAAATTTTATTTATCAAAACTTTTAAAATAAAGTTATATTAATAACTATTTTTGACCATCTAAATTACTTTATAAATAATCAAATGTTATTGGTCAAGACTTTTAAATGAAATTCTAACTTCCTACATACTTTCAACTAGATTTTTAACCCAATTACTTTAAAATAGGCCACAAGATGTTCAATTCTCAACATTCCAAATATTAAATTGCAATAATAAAATTTATTATGCTGGATTCTTTGTATATATTTTTTAATATAATTTATATTGTAAAATAGTGATATATCGTGATATATTCTTAATATAAAAATATCATTATGTATATTAAGGTATTATTTACTAAATAAAAACTATTTATGTTAATTAAATTGTGATAATCAAATACTCAAATGTAATAAATAGTTATTTTTAATAAAAAAAAATTACATTAATTTGGTTAGTATACCATTTTACATTGGTTAGGATTAATAATATCATTTTAAATTTAATTATGATGAGAAAAAATAAAATGAAATTTAAGGAAGAAAAACTAGAAAAAAATTACGAAAAAAATTATATTTTTATAAATTAGTACAACCATTTAAAAGGTAAGTGGAATAATTGGTGTTTTTTAAGATTTCTGAAAAGAGAAGTGGTGGTGTGTAAATATATTGTTTTGAGATTTTATTGATCATGAGTACAATTTTCTTTTGGTTATAAGGACAAATTTACCTAGAGCCCCTCTTCCTTTAAATAGACTATACATTAGAGATGACCTTTCTATATAGATCCCTTCTTCATGCCTCATGTCCTCAGATCGGAGATTAAGTCCTTTTCATATAGATTCCTTCTTCATGCCTCATATCCTGAGATCTCATATTTCACAGACACAATCTCAAACTAGATGTGATATCTCAGAACTCATAATCACCCTTTTAGAATAGATTTTGGGTTTTCATAAATTTAGAGTAAAAAACCTTGACCAAATCAAATTTACCTAAATCACCTTAATCATATTAATTACTTTGTTAAATAATATTCATTCTAATAATCAAAGCTATACCAATATTTGACATTAGTATATGAAAAAATATTTAAATTTTTGAATTTTTTTAATAAATTGAAACATAAATGAGAAGCTAAAATAATGATTTTCTATTAACTTTAAAGAAAATATCTATTAATTTTTATTTTTTTTCTCTGTAAGGCTAATTCTATTAAAAGGAACAAAAAATAATATTACAAAGAGGTCGTAGCCTCAGCCGAAACCAGTGGAGTTCCTCATGAGTATCATAACTGCCCCCATATTTGGGGAAACCAATTTAACATAGCAAAAAACCAAACAGATGACCTGGACACAACACCGACAAAACTAGAAGAAAGTTTTGACACAACACCATCTGAAGCAGTTGAAAAAAAGACATAACTACCTATCATGTAGACAAAAATCAAAACAACAAGACACTGGACCCAACCTGTTAGCAGTAGAAACTTGAGTTGGCGCGTGGGTGGCCACGTGGCATCACTTGGTTTCATCCTAGTCAGGAGGCTCCTCGACAATGGGGCAAGCATTCCCATACCAAACCTCGTCCTCCTTTGCCACGTCACCTTCCGCCTTGCCACCTAGTGGCTCCCTCGTTGGAAGGGTGCTGCTCGAACTGCCGGCAATTGCCATTGATATTGAAGCTCCAACTGAACTGCCACCTAGTTGCCAAGTGTCGCCAGCGTTTTCACCTTCCGCATGCTGTCCGCCACGCCGAGTTCCCCTGCCTTCTTCCGTTGGGAGCTGCTCAGAACCACGACTAACTCCAAGGCTGCGGTCCTCCTGAGGTTGCTCTTCAAAGTTTTGCACAGGAGCACTGTGTTGATCATTTTCTTCTAAGAAAACTATGGTAACATTAGCAGTTATGATGGGCCTGTTTAGGTTGCTCTGGACCCTAAATTGAGTCGAGTGAGGAACTGAATTGGGTTGCAAAGGAAAAGTGGCAGTATGAAGCCTGAAATCTCTGTGCTCGGCCATTGAAGCTTGCACACGACCCCTACCACTGCGAGTGTGAGGATAATGTCTGCAGGGCGAGCTGGGAGGGGGAGAATTTTCCTGGGGAGGAGGTGGTGAGGCAGGTGGTGGTGGTGGTTCATAGCTTTGTGCTGCCTGTGGGCGAGCGCTACCACCTCGGGTACCTCCTCTACGGCTCCTCATACAGTGACGGACCATAGCAATGTGGTGGGAGTTGAGTTCAGAAGAATAGGAAGTCGGGAAGGATAGCAGAGATTGAACAGAGGGCTCCAGGACAGGATTTAAAGGGCAGTGCTTGGAATGGGAGTAATGATGCCCATTTCCAAGGTCGATACAGCACAGAAGCCAACAACGGCTCCCGGTAATAGTTCTATAGCAAGGATTTCCAGCTTGGAGCAGGCAAATGCTAAAGGAGGGAGGGCAAACTGAGGGATTGATGGGTTCCATGTTAATACATACTGTGTTCGATTTTCGGCCTTAGTAGCCAACTAAAGCTTCATGCAGGCGGGCCTGCGTTCGCCTCAAGTGAGCCTGGGATGGTGCGTTGGCCACCATCTCGCTGGTCCAAACGCCGTCAATCTGTCGGCTTGTCATTAAGGCTCTTGGAGTTCACCTGCATCTAGGTAATATCTATTAAATAGTATTAACATTGTTGAAATCTAATAGTTATGTCCTATTTAATTTTTATTTATTTAAATTATTTTTATCGTTTTTAAATAAAATAATCAATTTTCCAAATAAATTAGATAAATAAATTTATTTTGTTTTTATATTTTTGTTTTTCTATATTATTTTAAAATAAATAAAATTTATTAAAATAAAAATTAGATTAGATATCAAAATTCCTATGGAATTATATATATATAAAACAATATACCATTAAAAAATCTTGATCCACTGGTTGGATAAGACCTGTCTTGGCAACCTTTTCAAGTGACTCTTTTGGCTGTTGTTGTTTATCTAATATAAAAATTTGTGTATTCCATTCACTCAAGTTTCCCAGATTTAAAGGATAAAAAGGCTACTTGTTAGGTCCCGCTTTGCAGCCAACCCAGAAGAATGCGTCCAAAACTCCTGCGATGACTCATTGTAATTGCGTTCAATCATATCTTTATATATTTAAAGTAAAATCAGAATAAAGTTGAGCGAGTGGTTAATATTAAAAAGGGAAAGTTATATATATATATTAAGAATATCGGGATTGGGAAAAGATGGCTAATATATGAATGCCAGTTTTCAAATGCCTTCGGAGAGAATTGAATTGAAAGAGACTCCGAATGGGACGGTGCTTCGGATAAAACGAAGTTGTGATCAATGTGGCATACCAATCTGACTGGGCCATCCATGTTGACGCTAAATTCGCTCACGTCTCAATACGCACATGTTATCTATCATCCTATCTGTCATATTCTATCATCCTATCTCTCTATATATAGAAAATGTATATAGACAAATTTAATGGCAAATCTTATTTGAACCTCATCAAAAAATTCAAATACGAACTAAATATAATTTTTGCCCAGACCAAACTTTAACTTGAATTATGTGACTTAGTTTGCTCATAATTTAGTTAAAAGATATATTTCTTCAATAATTTCAACCAACTGAAGTAATGCTAACATTACTTCTAACATTAGCTCATAACATCAAATGTTATGCATTCCCTATGTCAATCTCAACGGGGAGGTGACCTAGTTTCCCATATCGAATAATGTTGCATTGTCTAGAGGAGGTTGCTCCCTGCCATCCCCATAATCCAACAAATTAGCTTGTGGAAAAACTCTAACTCAAGATTGTACTCTTTGTGCTCCAAGTGGAGCTATATTTCTTGGATTTTTTTCGCTGAGACTTGAAACAAACATGGTTGAATGCAAGTTGAGGCTCCCATATCTATCTCCTTCTAACGAAAAATATGGTTAATGAGGTCCTCTCCTTCATCAAGCTTACCAACGAGAGGTTTAACTATATAGTCTTCTGAACCATCAAACTGTATCTCTTTAAGTAATAGAGCTTTCTCTGAACTAGTTGAACTAGAAGGTCTTCCCTTGCCGCCTTACTTCTCACTCGACCTACTTACAACTTCCTATCGCCTTAATTCCTTTCATGATTTGTCACTGGAAGCTCTAGTTGACCAAGTTGCTACATATTGGAGCGCTACTTACCAATCCATCTGCAGTCAATATGATTGGTAGAAGCATTCAATTGTTGTGAAAAAATGATAGAGAATGCAGGTACTATTGTAAAATATTTTGTTATTTCATACTCTTGAAATATGGACAATGGAAATTGTACTTACTATGCTCCCCTTGTTGTGCGTGCATACTATGATCCCCTCACTTCGCGTCGAGACTATGTTGCTTCTTGTGCTTAAAGGTGCTACTTTCTTGACTCCGAACACTAACACAGGAGCCATCTAAGCAATAAGTCAAGCCAACCACCTGGCCAGTTTGAAACAACAATACAAGAAAACAGAAGGCAAAAGTCAGCCCACGTCTATTGTCAGGCTGCACGCACCGTCTTTAGGTAAGTAATAAGTTAATGCAGAGCAGTAGCACCAGTTTCACCCTACTTGTATTCTCACTTTCTTTTTAGATTGTGAGTGATATTCTACTTAGTTTACCAATTGCAAATGTTTTGGTTCGAGGTGCATTGGCTTCATATCCAGTGTAAGTTTAATTCCTAGCTTTCCTTGTTTCTAATCATGACAATCTGGTTCGATCCTCCATACATAGCCAATGAAACCCTTTCTTTTCAAGCACCAGTGTTCGGGTTATTTTCATACAAGTAGTAGCACTAACTACTCATCTCGACATCATTTCAACAGAGGCCTGTATCAAGCTTTGTAGCAGACTCATTGTTGCATTATTGTACACAGAGGTGAAGGACTTCATAACCTTGGCCTCCTCTTTTATAATCATGCGATCTGGTTAGATCCTCCATACAGAGCCAATGAGACCCTTTCTTTTCAAGCACTAGTGTTAGGGTTATTTTCATACAAGTAGTAGCACTAATTATAGCACATATTCATCTCGACATCATCTCGGCAAAGGCCTATAGCCAGCTCCAACCCATGTTATTTATCGACATCCTTGTTATCACTGTGTGTCCTCTTCCTGACTTTACTTGCTACTATTTCTATTTATTATTTGCAACATCAAATCACTTACTCAAAAACATTGACTAGCGCGTTTCATTATCAATGTGTGTGGCTTTACTTTCTAGTATTTCTCTTTATTATTTGTTGCATCAAATCACTCCACTAAAAAACATTGACTAGAGTGTTTCATTCAAGCTCTATTCAACCTTCACGTAGGATCCCACTCCAATAAGCAATTCATAACACAAATATATTCATCCTCTGCAAGTAGCAACACATTCTCCCAATAACACACATTCATGCAACATACCACAACATGTTGTTTCCACCCAAATTGGCTTCTAGCACTCTTTCACACCAACTCTAGCTGCTCCACTCTATGCTACATGGAATGCTTCGTGGGTCACACACTACACACTTTACAACTCCATAGCTCACTACAAATCCACTATGGCTCCATGGCTCCACTTTAATACCAATTTCTGTTACAGTGTCTACAACTTTCAATTCTTCTGTATTTGCTTCCTTCTCATCCACAAGGTTCTTTGCTTTAATTTGTTTGGCTTCACCATCCTTACCTTCAGATTTCTTGTTTTCATTCTCACTGAATTCTTATTTCAATATTTCTTCCTCAATTTAACATTTCAACTCTAGGAATGCTTTCCTCTCTAATTCCTTCACATCAGAGACGAAGTTGCTTTCCTAATTAAAAGAAGTCAAATGTGGTTCTATTACAAGACATCTCTCTGCAACAATAGTTCCATTATTTTCCACTGTCGATGTGCTTCTCATCGCCCAATGTTCTTAAATGTAACACTCCTCTCTCAACAAACATGTGATGTGCATAGGCCTTGATTGAAAAATATTTTCGCTTGCATATTGAGAAAAGAATTACCATCATACTACAACAATATTAACAACTTGCGCCATTGGATTTTTATGGCAGTGTTTGAGCTATTTCTTAGCATTGTAGATTTAAAATTTCTCCATTATGATTTACAAACAACTTCATTTGCAATGTTGCCACTTTTCACACAGTGGCACTATGTTAGACACCTAATCTTTGTGATTGAGATTTGGGCTAGTGTGTTATGGTGATCAGTTATTAGAGTCCAAAAAAACTTGGAAAATGAATCAATAGTTTTCTTGTTGTATTTAGATGTACACTATATACATCATTCTTAATATACAATTAAATTAGTTTCAAGTTTATGTGTTTAACCGTGGTAGTTAATTTGTTCTATCAAATAGAATGAGCCATTAATTTTGTGGCCATTTTGGGCGTAGTCCGTCCATCTCGCCAAGGGTCGATGCCTGGACTTGCAAACGACACACGAAGATCTGTTTCAAGGAGTTTATTCAGTCAAGAATCATCGTGAAGAAATCCTGCACATGATAATGAGATTCGTAGCTGATAAACTTTGATAATGTCTATATCTTCATTAATCAAAAGTAATTACATATATACATGCACACACAATCTGTTGGTTGAGATAATATCTCAACCATACACCAACGTAGGAAATATATCCTAACTACTAGGAACAGACTCCTTTACTTAGAATCACAACTTAGACAAGTAGGAATTAGATATTCCAACACCCCCCCTTAATGAGTACTTGTCTCCATATCAATCTATAAAATCTAGTTGTGGTCAAATATACCAAAAAAAGCATATGTCAACGTCCATATAAAGGAAAAACCATCTATCATATTGCATGGGTGCCAACCGTTGCAACTACTAGTCTTGTAGGATGTCCTTCGCATACATGGTTCTGTCAACCATTATAACTGCATACATGTACATGTAAGTGTAAATCCCCCTCCATCATTGTTAACCTGGGTTTTGTTGGATCACCTGTAACCATGCATTGGGTTTTATCGGATCACCCTCAACCATGCCACCAAGGGCTCTCAACCACCAAGGCTCAACTTAGCCACGAAGCACTCCAGCCACTATGGGCCACAAACTTGCCACTAGGGAACTCTAGCCACTAAGGCTCACCAAAGACCCGACTCAACCAGGCCAAGGGTTTTCTCAGCTAACCCTAAACCATGCCTACAGGAATCTCTGTACCACTTCACTCTTACATGTGGTTTCTGGCTTACCACACACCGACACTGCAAATACAAAGTGGTTTTTAGATAACCACGAATTGTATGGGGATACACATGCCTTACAAGGCTTACGTTTCACACTCCAACTTTTGGAGTTACCAGGTACATACATTACAAAAGACCACTACAAAACATCCTAGACTTGCTTACGTTACAACTGTGATTCACATTACAACATAATAGAGTCTATTCCACAAACACAAACAAGCTCACACTTTCACCTTGTTGTCCATCATAGTTTAATCGTTGTTGTTGCACGTTTCACATCTTGGGCATCTTTTTCTTTGTCAATTAAATCTTGGAACTCCATGCTTAACCTATCGTCATTTGTTAGAGTCGTGAATTCTAACCAAATAACTTTACCTAAATTGCGTTAGCTAGGCTCAATAAGGCACAATAATTTTATCAATAATTCCAAGAAATAAAAAATAACTTTCATATTAACCAAACATCAAATTTCTCTATCTCTACAGTTTGATAAATTCTGAAGCCCAACTGCAATATTGAACACCATTCCAGCTCTAAGGACTTTGTCATTCCTTGCATTCAAGCTCAATCCGGATTCTCGGAACTCGATTTCAATCCCTGTTCCTGCAAATTTTGTCAAATGGGGAAGAAACTATGGTCCATCTCTCTAAACAACTTCGACTGCGGCCTTATAAGCAACACTCACAAGATTTCCTGGCTTGAGCGCATTAATCACCACTTCCTAGGCCTTCAACAACACCTGATACGCCTTCCCCTGAGCAGGCTCTGCATCGATCAAATAAGTTTTGGATACGTTTGAACAATACCTGAAGTGATACGACTAGTTAAGATTCAACCCAAGTAAAAGTCATGCTCCATCATTGATACCATCATCTTAAATGGTTCTTCTAGATTTGCTTTTGGTGGAGGCACGTGACTCACAATTGCATCGAGCAAGGCAGACATGTTTCTGTGCTCTGTAGGTGAATCCTTAGTGAAAGTCGTTCATGCCCATCCTTCTTTAGCGGATGCATACAAAATTGGAAATTCCAATTGTTCCTCTGATGCACCAAGATTTGTGAACAAATAAAAAACCATACTCTCCACCTCTCCACATCGATCTTCAGAGACTGAAGGTCGGTCTACTTTGTTTAACATGAGAACTGGATGAATCCCATATTTTAGAGCTTTTGCGGCAACAAATTTTGTTTGTGCAAGGGGGCCTTCATCAACATCTACCACTAAAACTGCTCCTTCCACCATACCAACAACCCTCTCTACCTCGCCTCCAAAATCTGCATGACCAGGCGTATCAACCATGTTTATCTCATTTCCATTCCATGGAATTGAAGTAACCTTGGAGGTAATGGTTATACCCCTATCGTGTTCCAAATTGATGGAGTCAAGCGCACGCTCATGTGGGACTTCTGCACCGCATTGCCGCAATAATATGTCCATGAGAGTAGTTTTTCCATGGTTGACATGAGCTATGATAGCAACATTTCGAATTTTGCTAGGATCCACCACTCTGTCTGGATGATCGATGGCTGGGGCGACCGCAGAGAAGCCTCTCCTTGTGAACCAGGAGCTGGAGCCAGTCCAGCCGAATATACTATTTTAATATTTTGGATTTGTCTTTGGCAATGGTAAAACCCTACGCTAAATGGATCTCCAGGGTCTCGTTCAATGGATTGTTCACCACTTTGTATCCTTCGTAGAAGAAACACGCTCCCACCAGCTTCTGATTGCAGAGGGTCCTGGGGAACCTCTCCCCACTGTCACATTCGCCTCTCCAGTTCTTGGGAACGGGGCCTATGCCCTGAATGTTGAAGCTCCGCCGTTCCGGCCAGATGCCGAAGTCTAGGACACTGATCACCACATTAGAGCCATACTTGGATTTCCCCCACAGGCCTTTTCCATCAAGTGTATCGATGGACAAACAAGAAACTAAAAAAAATATACTATTTTATTTCCCTACGCCCAAGAGGGGCCAAGCCCACGAGGGGTCGGGCCCTCAGGTGTTTTGTTACCATGATAAACTTTGATAATGTCTATATCTTCATTAATCAAATGTAATTACATATATACATGCACACTCAATCTGTTGGTTGAGAGAATATCTCAACCACACACCAATGTAGGAAATATATCATAACTACTAGGAGCAGACTGCTTTACTTAGTAAGAATCACAACTGAGACAAGTAGGAATTAGATATTCCAATAGTAACGTGAGAGCATCGATGTATTCAGAAGCTATGCAGGAGTTGGTCTATGAAAAGATCGAGAAATAGCGTGCAGAGGTGAAATCGATGGTGGCATGAAGCACATGTTAAAGCATACACATCGAAGTATTGGCAAGGTGTATTGGAGAATTAGCATGACTCTGAAGACTGAGTGAATTTGACAATGGATTCTAACCGGTATGGGCAGATTGTGCATTTGATATCTTGATTGCTTCCTTTTGTTTATATTACGGGAAAACCCTCAACTTGGAGAAAATAGTTTATAGCATTAATTTACATCTAGGGCTATGTAAATTATCCTTTGAAGAATCTATATATTCTATCGACTGTAATCAAAATCCACATAGTGGTGAGGTTGGGTGTAATCTTTGTATTCTATATAATAAATCGTGTGTTGAATCTCTTTCTCATGCTTGACGAATGGGTGAAGAACACTTGAATCAGACCTCTTGCGCGTTATTTGTTTAGGTTCCTTTAGTGATTCACCATGCAAAAGCTCCTGTTATCGCATGATTTTCTAGTGGTCTCTCTCTATTATTCATATAATTCATTCATCTTCAGTATATTATGGGTCAAACGATTTCAAATCTCTCTGATTTACTTATCGGTGTATTGGTTTTACAATTTCGAGATATTCTGGTTGACACAACCTTGAACAAAGCAGGTAATATTCTTGTAAAAGTAATAATGTCATTTGAGTTGTGTCAAAGGCGACCAACACTACGTTGATAGTCAATAATTTACAAAGACTCTTGTTCCAGTATCGTGATTTGTTCAATGGTTTAAGGGGAGTGACATTAACTTTCTTGCTGGAACTCTCACTGGGAGGCTCTCATAGGAAGGAGGACGTGTGACTAACATTGAAGTAACCGAAGATATGGGGCATTCTCTGAGATTTTATAGTCATTCCCTTCTTCAAATAAGTCATGGTTTCACACCTCCAAGCAATAAAAGTCTCTGTCACTTTGAAATCCTTGAGATAACAGAATGATAGTGGGATTTTGTCTACAATTCTGATATTGTATGATCAATTATGTATTAAGCTTCAAGCGTTGAGTCGAGGAAGATTAGTTGATTGTTGTTTTGGAAAGAAACAACAAGATGTTGATGCACAGAATCTGAATTGCCAATTGGATAGAAACCAGAGAAGGACCATGCAGCTAGTTTGGTAGGTGTTTTGGGAAAAATGTGTTGATGCTTTGCGAAGAATAGTTGACATGTTATAGTTAATTTATAAGATGGGTCAATAAAGTAAAATCATGTGGGTATTTAATCACAATATCAACATTATGATGAATGTAAGTTGATTTGGCTAATAAAACTTTTAGGTTGTCCATTTTTGTCTCTTATGTATCCCATTAAAGTTGCACAATTGTTGATCTGATTTGTTGTGGAGTGCTACATTGAAAACTTGTACCCGTGGAGTGCTTTGTTGGAACGAGTTGATTGTGGTCGTTTAAACAAAAGCAACAATACATTTTGTACTTTTCATGCATGGAAATTATTTCAAAGGTTTCATTGAAACATAGACTTTTTATTTTTTCCAAGTCATAAAAGTTGTTAGAAGTGGGTGGAATAATAAAAAGTTTAGTCACATTAAATAGTGGGTAAAGGAGTATATATTTTTTAAAGTAAAAGTCTATGATATGAGTTTGATAAAGTCGAATTCAAAAGGTCAAATTCTGAATTGAAGATTAAATTTAATTAAAAGTGTATGATCAATATTGTAGACAGGTGCATGATTGGTTGAACCCAATACTTAGTTAAATTATTGTAAATTTGCTTGTATTGGGTGCATTTTCCGTGGTAGCCGACACTTTTTCTTTTGAAAGTTGATTGCAAATAAAATGGTCGAACTTGAGGATTTGCTACAATTATTAAGCTATCTAATGTTATCTGATGTTCATAACAATGTCCAATTCAGAAAGGACACACTCTCTGACATCCAAACATGTTTGCAAAATGCTCAAAGTAAAGTTGAGTTTTTGGAACTTCAATCGCAATTATAGCGAGATAAACTTAAGAAGAAAAAATGTGGTTATGAACTGGTTTTCGTTCAGAATAACTCATTGTTTGAGTCTAACTCCCATCACTAGTTAGATATGGGTCAGACCATTTCACAAACAAATTTGGATGCAAATGAAAGTACTATTGTGAAACATACAATTCCCAAACCTTCATTAGACCTTGGGAAGAAATTGTGCACAACAAAGACAAAATTGGCGTAGGATATAATAAGGGGTTTTCTTTTCTTATTCGTGAGTTTTCAAAACCTGTATAGTTTTGTAGTGCTAGATTTCTGGATGATTTTGTCCCACAACAAATCGCTAGATGCCAACATTGTGACATAGTTGGACATGAGAAAGATCATTGTTATGATCTTCATCCTTGTGAACATTGTAGAAAGAATAATCATCATTTAGACAGATGTTTCAAGCATAAGACTACTGCAAGAGAGAAAATTAATTTTGGATGGATTACTTCTTGGGATTGGTCTAAAACTACCAAGAATATTTGCAAGTCATACCACAAGTTATGTTCGAGAGTATTGACCAGTGTTGCAGTGAAGTGTACTTCATCTTCTCACCCTATATTTGACAAGGGGGGAATTGAGGGAATTGATGGTTTGCTACATGTTTGAAGATTCTTCAAGTGAGCCTGAGTCGAAGATAATTAGAGTTGTACTACTATGGCCTAAATTCTGAGTTCAGAAATCAGATTCAAAGTTCTAAACAAAGTTGTTTTGTGAAGGAGCACTTCCACTAGTAGAAGATGTTAAAACAAGAATTGTTCTAGGAATTGATTTGATAGTTCCAAAGTTGGTTTGTTTGAGAAACTGTTATTATAGTTCCAAAGTTGGTGGTCATCCTTAAACCATCACTAGTTGAGACCTTGAGTTCTCCCATATTTTTGTATCATTTATGGTTTTCTCTTAAAAACCACTAGAGAGCTTATTTAGCCTTTGGTTGTGATGCATTTTTTCATTTTTATCTCTTTCTTGGGCTTTGATACATCCCTTCAGATTAAGGGGGGAAATGTTAGACACCTAATCCTTGTCACTGAGATTTGGGTTAGTTTGTGTTATGGTGATTAGTTATTAGAGTCCAAGAAAACCTGAATATTGAATCAACAATTTTCTTTTTGTATTTATATGTACACTATGTACATCATTCTTTGATACTATTCTTAATATATAGTTGATTTGGTTTTCAATTTGTGCATTTAACACACTATTCCTCTCTTAATAGATCTCATTATTGTAACTCCTCTTCTTTGGGAGCTCCTTTATATTCCCAAGGGCTACACCCTTCCTTTGTGTAATTGAGGCTTTTTCCTAATCAATGTGTGGTTCTTTTGATAGCAAGTGGCTCCTATATATCAGTCCATTGTTGTCACTTGTTCAACACGGGTTGCAAGGTTGCTTCTGTTCTTCACATTGATATGACTCTCCTCTTGAGGATCTTTGACAAATTAGATCAATAGACAGTGAATCCCTCATGGTGGCTAGCCCAATAGCGCCTCCACGACCTCCTTTTAGATTTTTTTTTAATCACAGGAATCTTTCCACGCAGATCCCTTCTTCACGCCTCATGCCGCCAAATCTTAGATTTAACAGACATAATCTCAAAATAAATATGATAGCTAAGACCTCATAATCATAGTCTTAGGATTTTAGGTTTTCATAAACTTAAAACCCAAAAACTTTACCAAATCAAATTTACTTAAATCACCTTAATTATATTAATTCCTTTGTTAAATAATGTTGATTCTAATAATCAAAACTATATACACGAAGACTTTCTAATCATAATAATATTTAACATTAGTATATAAAAAAATTAAATCTTTAATATTTTTTTTGTGCTTTTTAAATAATTGAACATAAATGAAAGCTACATAATAATTGTCCCATTAATTTCAAAGCAATATCTATTGAATATTAATAATGTTATTGAAATATAATTTTTATATAATAAATTGTCCATTAATTATCCAAATGAATATTATAAATGTTATTGAAATATAAATTTATTTGTTTAAATTATTTTTAAATTAATTTAAAATAAATTAAAATTAAAATTTATTTTATTTTATTTTTTCAAATTGATATATTATTTTAAAAATAAAAATAATAAAAATTTCTCCATAAACATTGAATTATATATATTAACAAAATACCATAACAAATATCCTTTTCAATGGAAAAATTTAAAGTGATCCACTTATCCACTGGCCAGATAAGAACTGTCTTGGAAACCTTTTCAAGTGAATTGAATTATATATATATATTAACAAAATACCATAACAAAATATCCTTTTCAGTGATAAAATTTAAAGTGATCCACTTCTCGACTGAGTGGATAAGAACGTTCTCGGCAACCTCGGCAACCTTTTCAAGTGACTCTTTTGGTTTTTGTTGTTTCTTTTAATATAAAAATTTGTGTATTCTATTCACTCAAGTTTCTCGGATTTAATTAATAAAAGGCTATTTATTAGGGCTCATTTTAATATTAAAATTAGAATAAGGCTGAGTGAGTCTTTAATATTAAAAGGGCTTTTCCCCATCGAGAATTTAGCTATGACTAGGTTTCTGTTGTACAAGCACAAATTTAATAACATAGGAGATCATAGACTTCCTAAGCTAGCTTTAAATTCCAGCCAAAACTACCTAAGGCTCAAATGAGGTTGCTATAAAGACACCAAAGCCTAGTTAAACCAGCCTGGTTAAACCATCTAAGGCTCAAACGAGGTTGGTATAAAGACACCAGGACCTGGTTAAACCATTGGGAGGTCGATGAGGATGTTGCATTGAAAAACATTAATAACATTAAAAATATTGTTACTTCTAAGTTCAAAGAAAAAATGTGGTGTGAGAAAGATTTAGCAACTAAAAGAAAATTAAGATATTATAAGGAGGTCATAAACCCCACCCTAGAAGATCAAAAGTATCTCCCTGTTTTAACTAGCTCAAAGAAGAAAATTAATATAGCCAAGATTAGAACGAACTCTCATGAGCTCCATAGTGAAACAAGGCGTTGGGCAGTTCCTAAAACACCATGGATGGAAATGTTCTACCATCTCTGTGAGAATACGAATGTCGAGGATGAAAATCACTTCCTCTTAGAGTGCCCCGCATACAACCACATTAGATCTCAGTTTCAAAATCTTTGTTGCAACACTGATCTTCCTAGCCTTTTACATTCTCAAAATTACAGTGAGCTCAGGAGGCTTCTCTCCAAACTTTTTGAGCATAAGAATAAAATCTTAAATCAAACTAAATAATTAATTTCTTTAGGTCCGATAGACCAAAGTTTGATCTGAGTAAATGTTAACCACCACCACCA
>APFE030003003.1:8630-40687 GCA_000404065.3 Pinus taeda
ACATTTGGATCTTTTTGCATATAATTGTTTCTCCTCCAATAGTTGTAGCACCCTGTCAACATGTTCAACATGATCCTTCCAAGACTTGTTGTAGATTAGTATATCATCAAAAAATACTAACACAAATTTTCTAATGAAGGTTTGAAAATGGAATTCATCAAACCTTGAAATGTAGAAGGTGCATT
The DNA here is from genome assembly GCA_000404065.3 of Pinus taeda. NCBI lineage: Eukaryota > Viridiplantae > Streptophyta > Pinopsida > Pinales > Pinaceae > Pinus > Pinus taeda. Next base: position 8,816 of record APFE030003003.1, read on the forward strand.
GGTAAGGCCAAAAGGCATGACCAAAAACTCATAGTGACCCTCATGAGTTCTAAATGTTGTTTTCAGAATGCCTTGAGCCTTCATTCTGATTTGATGATATCCTGAACGAAGATCTAACTTGGTGAAGTAAATTGATCCATACAGTTCATCCAATAATTCATCAATGACAAGAATGGGAAACTTATCTTGAATAGTGAGCTTGTTGAGCTCTCTATAATCTAAACACATGTGCCATGTTCCACCCTTCTTGTGAACTAATACTACTGGAGCAGAGAAAGAAATTTGGCTAGGTTGAATTATACCAACCTCCAGCATTTCTGCAACCATACGTTCAATTTCACTCTTTTGTAGTTAGTACGGCCTTATGTTTGGAGGAACACTTCCTGGAATCAAATGAATAGCATGATCATGATCACGAATAGGTGGGAGACCTTTGGGAGTCTCAAATACCTTGGAATGATTGTCCAAATTTTTTTGGAGATCTGGAGAAATAGATGATTTCGATGTGGAAACATCTAGCGAACATAATTGTGTAATTACACCTCATTGTTCCTTTTTTAGAAGCTTTTTCGTACCGTTAGAGCTTATTATCTTTCCTAGTTTCCCTGCAATACCCGTTATTCAACTTCCTTTCCTTCCACATAAAATTTCATGAAAATTTCTTGAAAGTTAAAAGCTATTGTAACCAAGGATTGTAGCCATTGGACTCCTAGTACAACATCAACACCTCCCATTGGAATGGAAATAATTGGGCTTTCAATACATATTCTCCCATGGATAGCTTGATATTATGGCACTTTCTAAAGCATTTTATCATTCCTCCATTTGCAACGATCACTTGACACTCTTGTGTTGGATATAGGAAGCAATTCAATTCTTTTTCTATCTTACAATGAATAAAATTGTGGGTACTTCCTAAATCATTCAACATTATTAGCTTTTTCTTCTTGATTTGTCCTTCTATATTGATGGTTTGAGGAGTGGTATTTCTAGCCAATGCATTACAAGATATGGTCGGATTCATTTCTTCTTTATCTAGGCTTTGTTCCTGGAGTATATCCTCTTATTTTGACCTTTCTTGCTCCTTTTCTTCTTCCTCTTCACAATCTATGTAGAATAATTTCTTCTCGGCATACTTATGACCTTTAGTGTATTTGCTATCACAACTGTAACAAAGCCCTTTTGCTCTTTTTTCTTCCAATTTTTGTGGTGTCAACCTTATAGGTTGTGGCTAGGGCAAACAACACTTCCATATTTATAGTTGTGAGTGGTATGCTTCCTGGTTGCCATAATTTTGCTTTCCATTTTTCTTGCTAACCTGAATGCCTTCTCTACTGAATCAGGTTCCCAAAGGCGAACATCATATTGGATATTATCCTTTAAAGTCCCTATGGACACATCAACCCTATGCTCCTCTGGAATATTTTTTACCCTTATGTTCAATTTTTGGAACTCCTCAATATGCTCCATTATTGAACCCTTTTGTTTCAGACTTATCAATTGGCTTAAAAAAGTGTTGTTTTTTGTATTCTCATAATCTGCTATCAATTCTTCCGTAAAAATTGCCCAAGTGATAATTTGTTTACGAGAGCAAAGCCATTGATACCATACAAACTGATTTGGCTCCAAATATAAAGTTGCAATACATACCTTTTGTGTATTTTTCACATTATTGAGATCAAAAAATTGCTCCATCTATAATATCCATGTTGCGGGATCCTTGCCATCAAACTTCCTCATATCGATTTTTGGAATATGGTGGGTCTTCGATCCAACATTAGAGTCTATGGAATCATGATTAACATTTCTTTTGTTCTCATCATGAGTTTCCTTTACTACCCTTTCACCATTAGTGACCATTTCTTGTAGAAACTTATTCAATTTTATATTCAATTCTTCCATCTTATCATCCATGCCATTCATTTTAGCATCCATGTCATTCATCTTAGCTTCCATGCCTTTCTTTAAACCATCCATCTTAGCTTCCACACCTTTTTGTGCAAATGACACTTGTTGCACTTGGTCTCGTAATTTTGATATATCATGTTGCATTTCTTCCTCTTCTTCATGAGTCATGCTAGAGCTCTCAGGTTGCTTACTAGGTGTTTGCATTTTCTTTCCTCGAGGCATAAATTACCGATAATAATGTTTTACTATGCACTTTGAATTCCTTCAAACTAATTTTTCAAACCAAGCTTATGCAAAAATTTAAAAACAATTACACACCTTCTTTCAATTTGTAGGAGCTTGATATTGAATCTGATGTATCTCTGTAATTTCGGATCATCTAGTTCTAAAATTGCGATTTGTAGTATCCCTCTGTGTCCTCTTTCCAATTCCACCAATCTGATCCAAATTTGATTCTCCAAGGAAGATTTATGCACAATCTCTCAAGATGACCTGATTATAGACATTTCCAGAAGAGCAAATTTGTATGAAGTGCCACGTGTCACTGTTTCGACCTTTGGCTCTAAAAAATATATACAAGAAACTATAGTCCATCCTCTTTCTTTAACTTCTGACAAAATTTCAATCCAATGCTCAGAGAGAAAGTTATGACGATTTTCCCTAGGTCACCTGTTTGGAATGTAATTCAAGAGTCTCCAAAAAGACCAACTTCCTCAGATCATATCTCCACAAAGATAGCGCAAAAAGCTCTGAAATTTAGATCCGACGTTCAGTACGATTGCTTATCAAATGGGTTTTTTTTTTCACTTCTGAAACGTCACAGAAAAAAGTTATAGAAAAAATTCCACGATGACCTATTTGGAGCAGTGAAAGCCTAGAATCCAAAGCTCTGATACCAAATGTTATGAAACTAGCTCACAAAAAGATAGAAAAGATAGTTGAACGCCTTAGAATTCAGCCTCTTCAAGGGGAAACCTCCTTTACATTACAAAAATGAATAATTCTTGGATGATTCAAATGACAAAACCTCCTTTCTATATATAGGAGTCTAAGGGGTCACAATATAACCAAGCCAACCTAACAATAATAATATAAAGGCATAAAAATAACAATAGAGAGATTCTATGGGGCACAGTAATAACAATATGGGGACAATAGGGGCACAACAATATTAATAAGGGATACAACTACAATTTTAATGGAGGCATCACTATTATTATAGGGACCTAACAAAAACCCCCAAAGCAATTTTCTTAGAGGCTCTGGCATTGATAGCTGACCAGTATTATCTCAGAGGTACAACATCAGTCTGGCATCGTTGCCGGGGATTCGAATTCCATTAAGTTTTCCTGGGACAATGATATTCATTCTATTCCTTTCAGATGATTAAAGGTCTAGAAAGGTTAAAATCTTTCACGTGGCGACTCCACTAGCCCAAACTGGCACCTTTTAAGCACGCTAGATCTCATTCAGAATCTGACTTAGTTAATCCTCTATCAGATCCTGAAAAACTTGTAAGAAAAGCTAGTTCTAAAAGGAGACAAAAACCATCTTCTTCTTCTTCTTCTACTTTCCAGTCTAAAGAGTTAGTATCATTTAATCCTTTTAGTAATATTACACCTGATCCTAATTTGACAAAAATACCTCCTAGGATTTCTGAACTATTAGATATGGGAGTTGATTTAGATTTAGCTTTCCTCATTCATTCATTTGAAAAGCATCCAGAACCCCCTCTACCACCAGGATCACCTAAAACTGAGTCTAACTTGGGTGTTCATTTACTTGAATACAAACCCACAGATTTCATATCCCTTACCACTTATTTATTCCCTTTCACTTCTGAACGACTTGAAGCTTCTACTTCTGAACAACCTGAAGAGACCATATCTATGTATAAAAATCCACTCTTTGAAACAAAAGAGGGTATTCCTTTAGAGGTCCAAAATTTAGTTCTTAAGACTCCTTTAAAGATATCAAGGAGACCTCCTCCTTCTTCACCTCCACATAGTCACACACCCCCTCAATCACCTTCTTCTTCCTCTTTTTCATCCTCTTCTTTTTCATCTTCTTCTTCTTCATCATCCACACAAACACCCCATACACCACTTGCCACTATGGCATTCCAACCTGTTTTACAAGCTAGATATGCAAATTTAGTCTTACCTGCTAACCTTCCCAGCTGGATACTTGAAATACCTTCCCAAGTATAATGGAGAAACTGGTCCCACAGCTGAGGACCATCTTCAAGATTTTCTAGACTTTGTAGACAACATGAATATTGAACAAGAAAATGTTTACATGAGATTGTTTGTGTAGTCACTTAAAGGAAATGTAAGAATCTGGTTTAGGCAGTTACCTATAAATTCCATTAGAAATTGGGAAGAGCTTACAAACATATTTAAAAACCAATGGGGTGTAAATAAATATCTTCTTTACTTTCTGACTGAATTTGAAGAACTTAAAAGAAACTTTGGTGAACATGTATCAGATTTCATCAAAAGGTTCAACAAACTTTATCATCAGATTCCCCCGTGATTGTAAAACCCCTGTAGTAGCAGCTAAGTCTAGGTTTTCTAAATACTTTGACGATGATTTTGTTGTAATGATCAGAGAGAGAACTTCAAGAACTCTTGAAGATATGAAAAAAAATTCTATAGAGGTGGAAGCAAATAGAGCTGCTTCAACTTCCTTGAAAGCTAAAGAGGAAAAGGCCCAAAGAAAACTCAAATATATTCAAGAAGCCTCTAGTTCCTCTAGTTCTTCTAAGACTAAAACTGAAGATTCTAAAATATATGAAATAACTTCTCTTCTTAGAAATATATCTAATAGAATTTCCAAGATTGAGACTCAACCTAAGACAGTTCAACAAACAATTAATAGACCCCAAAATCAAAAATCAATGTCAGTATAGAAGGAATCCACAATTACAAATTATTCAAAGACCTAGTAATGATCAGTAGGTTCCCACTCCTTTACTGATAGATGACCAACAACCTAATGAAAATACTATGACTATTATTGAAGACATCAATAACATGGATACTTCTTCTAATCAAACAATTATGATTCCTCTCTCACAACAAAATTAGGTTCAAGAAGATCAAGAATCCTCACAGGTTTCTAAATACCATGTCTTCTCTGAATTTTTAATTCCAGAGTTGAACAAGAGATATGATCTTAGGTCTAGACCCGACCCTGGAAGACCTCCCAAGGAGACTCCAATAATTGAACCTGGTACCAAAGCTGTTGAAACTCAAACAACTGTTATTCGGCCATTAAATTAGTCATCTGATATTGTTCAAAATGATAAAAATGATTTGACTACATTTAATGTTGAAAAAGAGTTACAAAGAGTTAAAATCCCAATTCCACTTTCATAACTTTCTAAAAACCCTGGGTATAAAAATCAAGTCCCAAAATGGATACAAAACACCTCGATTGATGCTCAAAGTGATATCATTAGTCTGCAAAATGAAAAACCAGCAGTTGTCTTTGGTCCTATTTCAGATATGATAGATGAAATAGTACCTCCTTTCTATGTAACTCTTAAGGCAAATGATTCCATGTTATAAAATTGTATGCTTGATTCTTGAGCATCACATAACCTCATGCCCAAAACTATCATGGACCATTTGAAACTTGACATAACTAGATCCTATCATGATTTGTACACCTTTGGTTCTAAAAGGATGCCCTGCTTAGGATTGATTAAGGATTTAGTAGTCACCCTTGCCCAAATTCCAGTGAAAAGTGTAGTGCTTGATATAGTTGTCACAGATATCCCTCCCAAATTTGGAATGCTCCTTTCTAGGTCTTGTTGTGCCAAATTAGGGGGAACTCTTCAAATGGATATGTCTTATGCCACTATTCCAGTTTATGGGGGAGAACAACTAAGGTTATATAGAGAGGTAACATTTGTGCACATTGTTTACAAAACTGACCAGCCAAGGAACCATCCCATTTATGTAATTGATTGGGAGTTTGGTTCCTTTCAACTCTCTTCAAACCAAAAACATGAAACTCAAGTTAAAGTAGAAGATGTAATTGAAATTCCTGTACCAGATCAAACTGATGTATGGAAACTATTTTTTGATGGTTCTTGTAAAAAATATGGGCAGGAGCTGGGGTATTTTTAATTTCACCAGAAAAAGAAAATATCACCCAATCATGTAAACTCGACTTTGAAGTTACCAATAATGTGGTTGAATATGAAGCTTTCCTTTTGGGACTTCAATTAGCAAAAAACTTAGAGGTTCAAAACTTAAGTTTTTTTACTTATTCATAACTTATTGTCAAACAAGTGAGAAATATTTGCTAGACTAAGCATCCTAGACTTAGGTTTTATCGAAATGAAGTTTGCGATTCAGTTGAAAAGTTCTTTGATGCTTTTAATTTGACTTATATTCCAAAAGACCATAATATTCATGCAGATGCATTATCTATTTTTTCTAATTCATTTAAACTTCCTAATCAAACCAATGTACTCTATCAAATACAAGTCAAGTACAGACCATCCATCCCAGACAATCTAAAACACTGGCAGATATTTGAATATGATGAACATTTGAAATCTTTTCTGCAGGTTATAGATGATTTTTCAGTTCTACAAATTGATGAAGATAGAATAGAAATAGATGGAAATAATACTTCAAATTTCAATTCAAAAATTGTTGATCATGACATTATTCAATTGTCTAACAATTTTATTCCCAAAGGCCTCATTCCTTTAGAAAAATTGTTTGATCAAAATTATGTACTCAGAAATCCTCAATCCATTTCTTCACAAGATGACATAGAAGAAATCAATATTGGAACAAATGATGATATTAAAAACATAAAAATCTGTGCATCTCTAGGTCCTGAGATTAAAGCTCAATATTTTAAGTTACTTAAAACTTATAAGGATGTTTTTGCATGGACCTATGTTGATCTAAAAACCTATGATACTTCATTAATATAGCATAAGATTCCTTTGAAGTCAGAAGCAGTCCCTTATCAACAGAAACTTAGGAGGATCAATCCAGCTCTTCTACCAACTGTAGCGAAGGAAATTAAGAAAATGCTAGATGCCCATATCATTCTGCCTCTTAGATATTCTAATTGGGTTGCAAATTTAGTTCCTATTAGAAAGCAGAATGGAGAAATAAGACTTTTTGTGGACTTTAGAAATTTGAATAAGGCATCATTAAAAGATAACTATCCTTTGCCCAAAATGGATCAGTTACTTTAAATGGTTTCAAGAGCACAAAGACTTTCTGTGCTTGATGGTTTTTTAGGCTATAATCAGGGAAATGTTTATCAAGTAGATAGAGAGAAGACAACCTTTACTACACCCTAGGGTACATTCATGTATGCTAAGATGCCATTTGGCTTAACCAATGCTGAAGCAACATTTCATAGAGCTATGGATGTAGCTTTTGTGGGTCAGGTAAATAAATTTGTGGTTATTTATCTTGATGACATAACTGTTTTTTCTAAATCTGATCAAAAACATCTAAAGCACTTGATGAAGGTTTTTTACAGGTGTAGAAAATTCGGAATATCATTGAATATTAAAAAGTCTATGTTTTATATCAAAGAAGGAAAATTGTTAGGCCATATAATTTTAGAAAAAGGAGTAGTGATTGATCCCAAGCGTGTGTCTGCCACTGAAAAATTGTCCTTACCTAGAAACAAGAAGGAGATTCAAGCCTTTCTAGGCAAGATTAATTTTTTAAGGAGATTCATCCCAAATTATGTTGAGATTGTAAAAGATATAACTGGCATGCTTTGAAAGGATCATAAAGTTAAATGGACTATCTCTTCTAGGAATGCCTTTGATTAGATCAAGAAAGCTATCTCTGAAACTTCCACCTTGGCCAGCCCTGATTACACTAAACCATTCAGTATATTTTCTTTTGCCTCAAAAACAACCCTTGTTGTTGTTCTACTACAAAAGAATGAAGATTCCCATGACCAACCCATAGCCTTTTTCAGTAAGGTTATGAGAGATGTTGATCTTAAGTATGACATAATTGAGAAGCAAGCCTATGCCCTTATTCAAGCCCTCAAATCATTTAGGACGTATGTCCTACATTCTCCTATTACTGCTTATGTTCCTAACAGTTTTGTGAAAATTGTTTTAACCCAACCAGACACTGATGGAAAGAGAGGTAGATGGATCACTCAAATACTAGAGTTTGATCTAACTATCAAAACTACAAAGCTAGTAAAATTTCAAGGATTAGCTGAGCTTCTACCTGAATCCAACTGTAAAGTGCTCGGAATCAATTCTGTTTTAGAGATACAAGGGAAGAATCCACAAGAACCTTCTCAAACTTCAGATAAGAAGAATACATAAGAACCTTCTGTCCTTGCAGAAGAAGAAAATCCACAAGAACCTTCCCTTCATCCTAAAGAAAATAATCCACAAGAATCTTTACCTTTAGATCAGATCAGCCCTTTACACATTGATGAAAATTTTCTGTTGTCAGATTGGTACCAAGACATTCTAAATTTCTTGATCCATTTTGAATGTCCAGCATCATTCTCCAAAAGCCAGTGTAAAACTCTCATATTGAAAGCAGTCAAGTATTGTATCATAAATGCAAATTTGTACTGGAAAGACCCACTAAATATGTTGTTATTATGTTTAACAAAATTAGAAACTGAAGGAATCATTGACCAGTTTCATACAGGATTTTGTGGAAGACATTATGCTTGGAGAGAAACAGCATATAGGATATTAAGGGGAGGATTTTATTGGCCAACATTGTTCTTACAAGTAGGAGCAAAGGTCAGAAGTTGTGTTCCTTGTCAAATGTTTGTTGGTAAGCAAAAATTAGCAGCTCTTCCACTGGTTCCATCAATAGTCTCAAAACCTTTTAGTTAATGGGGATTGGGTTTTATTGGAGAGATTAATCCTACTTCAAGTAATCAGCATAGATGGATCCTCACTGCAACAAATGATCCAGGTCTAGGTGTGACAAAGGACCCTTCCAAGACCTTTTACTTTCATGATGTGTTAAATTGTATTTTTAAAATAACATAAGTCAATACATGTGCATGTTGTAAAGAAGAGGAACATGAAAATCATCAGCAACAAAAACTCAAGACATTGGTAACAGAGTTCGTCCAAGAGGGAATACATCTCCTGGCCCCAGTGTCAAGATGGTGTAGGCTGCTGAATTAAGTGTTGTCAATAGTAATGATGTACATAAGAAGTGATGTTGTTATCATACTAGGAAAATTCCCTCACACAGGAGTGGCGCCAAGAGATGTTCCACTATAGGAACTCTCAGTCAAAAGACTCCTATCAGTATAACACAAAAACTCATGCATGATGACCATGCCGCCAACATGGCATAAAAGGGATCTGAGTGCAAACATGCATGATGACAACCTGAGTATCCCATCAACATACAACAAAGGGATCTCCAAACATAACATGACAAATCATGACAACAAGTACTTCACGTAGACGATTCCGCGTCACATCAAGCAAGAATCATGAAAACAAGTAAGAAATACGCTCCCACATCAAACATCATGCAAGTACCTATGCAACACAATGCATAGAAAAAAAAGTACATGAACACTACATATACCTCACAACCAAGGGCCATTTGAAGAAGTGGATGTCAAGCTGCTGACACTATTCAGGCCATCGATCTCACGACATCAATCGCATGGAAATGGCTACTCACACATGAATGCTAGCACCTGCATTCCACTTAGAAAATTGGTTGAGGAATAGAATGAGAAAATGAGAAATATAAATGCACTATCAGATTTATGGCGTCGAATAGTGCTGAATCGACTATTCAAAATCTGAATTCTGAGAAATTGAGAATCTGGGGCTCAAAGAATCTTTTAGATTCCCCCTAGATTCTTCAAGGATTCTGCTCCATGGGTGGACTGGAAATATGCAATTCAAAAGGGGAATCTGCCTTCGCCTTTGTGATCCCTGTTAAAAACCATGAAAAATGAATGTAAACTTGACTATATTCTGACATGGAGAAAAGTTACCTCCCCGGGAAAATTGCAAGGATCATGGTTCCACTCCCTATTTCTGCAGCAGTCATGGTTCCACCCTCATACTGAAAATTGCCGAAAAATGAAAAACTCTGATGGAGACACGGATAGCACCATTGCATTCGTGGCATCGAGAAGTGCTAAAACCATATAAAATTTGTCAAAATTTGACAAAGAGAAATTTCACCCCTCCTGCAAAATGTTGCCTCGAACTGCATGCCAATATTATGCCTCCTCTGTCTCAAAATTTGTGCCCACTCTTGGTTCCTCCATCTGTCCCCCTGGTGCACTGAAAATACTAGGTTTATATAATATTTCCTGGCAGATTAACCAAGTGTGTTAATTGGCACTGTGGTAAATTGAGGCATTAGTTGAGGAGGGGTCGAGTGGTCAAACCACGCCCCTCCTATTTTTACCATGTTATAGTTTTGTTTTTTAAATGAATTGAATTATGAATGGGGGTTCGGGTCCGCATTAGGCGGACTTCCCCCATAACCCCATATCCATTTGGAGGTGCATTAAGTGATTTGGTTACGTATTAATGGGGAGATTGTGTGTTCATGGGGCTGTCGCATGGGCGAGGTCGACCCTCCCACCAACCATGGATTCAACTCCCACTGGCCTCAATAATTTGATATGTATGGTTAATGGTGAAGAGAGGCGTGGGGTGGTGGGGGTCGTGGCCCACCACCTCCCTCTTTTATATATTTTTATATTTTTTAATACTAAGAATAATTTTTGAAAATTCCGAAATTTTGACCATAGGAGTCATTTTAACCGGGCCACAAATTCGCCCGAAATCTGGCCCAAGTTGGCCAAAATCTGGTGACCAAGTTCTGTCCAAATTGTGGCCTCCTTAAGCCTGCCCAGTTAGCAAAATTCAACCCAACTTTGATTGCTTCTAACTTTCTCATTTGGACACAGATTAACAAACCATTCACACCGTCGTGATCAGGACGATGAGATCTACACTCTAGTCCTAGTTCGAGCATAATACAAACATTTTTATTTTTGAGCTTTCCTGAGTCCTCTTTGTCCTATGTGTGTCTCTGGATCCACCTAGATAAATCCTCCCCGCTGAGGAGATTTTGGTCCTCAAAAAGAATGAAAAATAATATGCAACTTCTTTGTACCTTTTCTGCATCACAAGCATCTTGAAAGGTCTCTCTTCCAACTCCTTCACCTTTGTTCTTCGGAGCCTTAAGCGATGAGTTCACACCTGCAACCTCTGCAAATTGTAGTACATTGTTTTGTAAATTACATGCTTGTCTTAACTGACCAACTAATGACCCAAGCATACCACACTTGCCACAAGTTTATAACACATACTTGGTGGTCAAATTTACATCAATATTGACACAATACCCCAGCTATGAAAACAAGGCCAACATATCATTGTTGCTTCAACAAGTGATGGAAAACTCATCATCACTACAACACATGATTTACAAAGATAAGGATAGACCCTATTTTCTTGAAAAGTGATGGAAACGCGACATCACTTTCATAGTTTATCATGCAACACAAAATAAGACCAAACATCATTGTTACTGAAAAAGTGATGGAAAACACATCATCACTTTTAAATTTTAAAATGCAACAAATGATTCACAAAAGCATGACCATGAAATGACAACATGTCTAGAGACCATTTTTCACTTATCAATGTGAATGGGTCACCTCCTTGTGGTGGCTTGGCTTGTCGAACAATTGTTTCACCTGGTTTATGCACCAACACTTTGTCTGTAAGGCGCTTGTTGAGCCTCAAAACTACTCTTTCCTTAGCAACTCCTCTCACCCTTTCTCTTCATTTTTTCATGAAGAAAATGCATTCTTATCATCAATGACCAGTATATATTGCCTTAAGGATGACATCTAGTGATTTACATTATGCTTTTATGTTTTTCTATTTGAATAATTTTTTGTCTTTTAGCTACGGAACGCAGCCCATTCTGTAGCTAATCGGTTGTTTCACAACTACTTCCATGCTTTAACAGGTTCCAGGTGTCAGAAGGAGAAACTAACTACATGGGCAACTTGGAAATCATCATGACATGGATTGTGTCCTATTCACCTAGCCCAGGTCGACAAGGAATATAGTACAAGACTCCGGTCAATGGAGAAGTCAAACATAGAGACTGAAGGAAACAGGTCTCTGTTTCATGGATAATCAACACGTTTCACAGTGATGGGAAGCATTATCTAAAACAACTTCCTGAGCCTACGGACTCCAACAGCCATCTGTGCAACTGAATCCAACACCCACCATCTTGGATTTATGTCTATAGAAGCTGAGGAAGAAATTTTGTGTGCCTGTCTTCTACGTTTTTTTGGCTGTAGCTTATTTTTCTCCACAAACAATTGCATAATTTTCTTATAAATACCTGTGTAAAGAACTCGGAAGGAGTTCGAATTTTCTCATGTATTAAGCTTATACTACTATTCTGTAATTTTGAAAAAACTCATTTCCTGTTTTTAATATGAAGACTGTGTGTTTTACGGACATCTGAAAGAGTTTCTTGGAGATTGATTGAGCACTCATTACCTGATCAGTTGTAGAGGGCCCCTGGGCTAACTAAGGTTTTATTTCATTTTGTTTTGTCCTTTATATTTAAACTATAAATTCATCATTTCCTCTCACAATGTTCATAATCATTTTCATACTAACCTTGTTTATAATGCGATTTTTGTCATTTTATTACTAATGCAGAATAGCTTCTTTCAGTGCAGAACAACTTATTTTTGTTTAAATTTCTTTCAAGTTTTTATCATTAGTTAGAAGTTCAAATTTAGTAGTGCAATGTAGTTTGTTTCATTTACTATTTCATTAGTCTTTAAGTTTTCAATTAGAACTGATCAATGGCATTATTGTTCTTGCCATTTTATTACTAGTTTATCGACTCATGGTGTTAATGAATGTTTCTGAAGAGCCCTTCTAGTTGATAACTCATCTTAAACTAAGTGGTTGAATCCTTCATTCATGCAATGAGTATTTTCTGCATTTTTGCATTTATCTTCTCTTAGAATAATGAAGTACAAAATTCCTCAAAATGTCATCACAAGGAGGTTTTTCTCCCAAAATTGAGAGGTAGAGTAACTAAGCACTTCATGTAGTTTTGTTTCCATAATAGATTAGAAATTAATTGCAATTTTACTTTCAGTTTTCGTATTTAATTTAGTTTTGTTTCCATAACATATTAGACATTAGTTGCAATTTCACTTCAGTTTTAGTATCTCATTTAGGTTTGTTTTTGTAATTGATTAGAAAGTGGTTGCAATTTTACTTTTTAGTTTTTAGTTCATGATTTGGAAATAATGATAAGAGTAGAAATAGAAACTCTGTTTTCATTTCTTGAGTAAACTTTGCTTCCAAATCTTACTTAAGCTCTTTTAATTCTCATTTCTTTAGGTTCTTAGCAGTCTTTACAGAATTTAGATTTAAGATGTTGTTAGTTACATTGTAAATCATTAGGGTTTAAAGGACCAAAAACGCACAAAACAACATAAACACAAAAAAATGAAGTAAGAAGGGTCATCTAGCACAAATAGTTCACTACACTTCATCAGTTTGTGATACCTGGATTGATAATTTATGTAGAGAAATTTAGGATACTAAATTGACCAAACATTTTGGCGTCGTTGCCAGGGAAGTGGAACTAGGTAGCCTTATCTCTTACATTTTAAAAAAAATGACATGCAGAGAGAAAGAGACTCTAGGGATAGATTTATAGCTAAGGGCAGAAGTTCAATTCCTAAAACTCCACCTAATCCACCAAGAACAAGAAAAAACACACCTCCATCCCAAACTCATACTCCCAGCCATAGGACTCTTGGAATTCCAAGGGCAAAAATCCAATCAACAGAATCTCCTACCTCATCTACCAAGGTAGTCTTAGGAGAGGAAAAATTCGAATCTTCAACAGTAGGTAGCGCCTTTTTCACCTCCACAGGAGAGCACATTGTAATTGAAGAATTAGGAACACCTGATGAGGAAGAAGAAGTAAAACCTCTCTTCCATATTCCATTAATAGAAGAACCAGAGGAAGTAACCTTGCAGGTTGAACCCTATACTGACTCTAAAGAAACTATAATGGCAGAAGAATAACAAGATGGAGAATTCTCACTGTTTGGAGGAGGGGGTAGAGGGAGAGGTAGAGGAAATGATGGAGGAGGTAGAGGGAATAATGGAGGAGGTAGAGGAAATAATGGAGGAGGTAGCGGAAATAGGGAAATAGATAACTCTTTTGGATTCCCTGTAGTGGATGAGGAAATAAATGCTAAAATGAAAAAAGTATCCCTTCTGCCCTCCCTAACTTACATGGGTTGAGAAGTGAGGATCCTGAAACATTTTTATGTGAGTTTGAAGTCTTATGTAGAACCTATGATTATCTAGAGGACTCTCAAAAACTCGAATTGTTTCCTTCAACACTAAAAGGAGCTGCTTTGAAATGGTTTATGGGGTTAGTTACTCAGTCCATTAGAACTTGGAATGATATGAAAAAAACGTTTTTGGATAGGTACTTGGATTATTGCATGCCTACCAATCACAAATATGAGGTGTTCAAAATTATGCAAAGAGAGGATGAAAACTTAGAACATTTGATTGAGAGGTTCAACTATAATTTGAAAAGAGCAAAAATGAATGATTTAGATGAAGAAACATTGAAAGCTCTTTTATTAAAGGCCATTAGAGATGAGTGGATACATATCCTTAACATGATGGGTAAGGGAGATATTTCTCAACTCCCATTGAATAATATAGGATAATTGTGTGTTTATCTCTCAAGAGGGAAAACTAAAACAGGGAAAGGGCCAAGAGATCCTTCTCTTGTTAGAGTAAACAAATCTGCAACAGGATCTGTAAGTAAGGCAGAAATTGGCAATATGCTTGATGAGTTTAAAACTGATATTTTAGGGAGCCTTAGTGAGCAACTAGATGCCCTTAAAATCAAAAACAAGTAGAAAACAGAGGCTAATATTTTAGCCATTTTTTTGTCCAAAATGCAGAAAAAAAATAAAAAAATAAAAAAATAAAAATAAAATAAAACAATAAAATAAAAATAAAAAATAAAAAAATAAACTAAAATAAATAATAATAAAATAAAAATAAATATAAACAATAAAAAATAAAAATAAAAATAAAATAAAAAAAAATAAAAAAATAATAAAAATAAATAAAAAAATAAAAAATAAAAATAAAAAATAAAAAAATAAAAAATGCTCTAAGGGAATGTCCTTTAGATGAAAAAATTGTAGAAACTTGTATAATTTGTTCAGAAAGTCATGAGACCAAGGGTTGTCCCTCAATCCCAGGTCTTAAGGCTGCCTTTCAAGAGGAAACAATCCCAAATTTTGTAGAACCTGTTTGTTTTGTTGCTAGAAGACCTTGGCAGGGGCCACGAAATCAGGGATTCAACAATCAAATGTACCTTCAAGCCCCACCAAACTGGAATCCTTGGCAGCAACCTTGGCCTCAACCTCAATCTCATTTTCAATCTCAACTGTGGGCACAAGGAGTACAAAATCCTTATGGGAGATTTTCTCATTATCAATATCATCCATCCTATCAGAATTTTCCTCCCCCACATAATCAGCAACAAAATTAGCAGCCACATCTTCAAAATCAAAACCCTCAACTTTCATTTCCATTTCCAAAACAACCTCCATAACAAAGTCAAAATCCTCAACTCTTGCTGCCATTTCAGTAGAAACCAAATCAGCTACCTACCCAAACATTACCAAATCCCAACAATAAAAACCCGCAAAATGCTTACACGCTAGAAGAACAACAATTTCCAACTTATGTGATTACTCCTCTAGATCTTAATGATGTTCAACTAAGATATGGAAGGATATTAGAAAAGGAAAGACCTTCTATAGTTATTCAGGAACAAGACACTTCTGAGGAAGATTCTCTAAAAGTCAATAAAAGTTTTGAAAAACTTCTCTCCAAAACCAAAACATCGAAAAAGGAAAACAAAAAGAACTAGTGAACACAACTCCTATCATTGAGCAACTAGCATCTACTTCTACACCTCCTTTTCCTGAAAGACTACAAATCGATAGTGGGGTAGAAAAACAGATCTTGTTGCCCAACTATGATTTCCTAGATGAATTGAAGAATGTTTGTATCAAAATTCCTTTGCTACAAGCCATTAGAGAAATTCTCATTCTAGCCAAAACAATAAAGGAGTTGAGCATAAAAAGACCAGGAAGAAAAGCAAAAGAAACAAAAAGAATTCACATGGTAGGAAAAATAGCAGACATAATGATGGGAAAAATTGCCATGCATAAATATGTGGATCCATGGAGTCTAATTGTCAAGACACATATAAATGGAATTGAAATTCCAAATACATTGATTGACTTAGGGGCAACAATAAACATTATGAGTGGACAAACTATGGAGCATCTTAAACTTCCTAATCTTCTTTACACACCTACTTTACTGCAACTTGCATATAGATCAGTAATCAAACCAAATGGTGTGCTAGAAGATATTTCAGTCTCCTTAGATTCTTGGGAATATCCTGTTGATTTCATGATCTTAACTCCCAAAAATAATCTAGGAGGACACCCACTCATATTAGGAAGACCTTGGCTGGCAACAGCTGATGCTTTTATTAGTTATAGATCTGGTGACATGTATATTTCTGATGGTAATTCAACAAATAAATTTACTCTGTATCCTCTAGCAAAAGAAATCACAGAAATAGATGACAAGGAATGGATTGATGATGAGGATGATATTCAGCCTCTCTTTACTATTTCAGAAATTAGTGAAGATAGTCAAATTTTGAATACATTGGAAATTTTTGAAACATCTTAATAATATGATCATGCAAA
Organism: Pinus taeda; assembly: GCA_000404065.3. NCBI lineage: Eukaryota > Viridiplantae > Streptophyta > Pinopsida > Pinales > Pinaceae > Pinus > Pinus taeda. The sequence continues at coordinate 25,583 of APFE030003003.1, forward strand.
ATTTCAAGAAAAATCTAATGTTGAATACTTGTCATCTAGGCAGATGTCTCTCTATTATATGGAATACTTTGGTAGCTCTACAATTGAAATTTTTCCAGGTATGACATTGAGCATAAACAAAAACTTGGAGAAACTACAACAAGAAGAGCTAACCAAAACATTACAAAAACATTCTGCTACATTTGCATGAGAATACATTGATATGAAAGGCATTGATCCTAAAACTTGTATCCATCATATCTATATTGAGGAAAATATTAGACCTATCAGACAACCTCAGAGAAGGATGAATCCAAATCTTAGGGAGATTGTAGAAGAAGAGCTCCAAAAATTACTAAATGTAAACTTCATTTACCCAATTTCAAATAGCCAATGGGTTTCTCCTTTGGTAATTGTGCCTAAAAATAATGGTAAATGGAGGGTGTGCATTGATCACTAAGAATTGAATAAAGAAACCCTTAAATATCATTTTCCTTTGCCTTTTATAGATCAAGTGTTAGATACATTAGCAGGAAAGAAATATTTCTCATTCTTGGATGGTTTTAGTGGTTATAATAAAATTCAGGTAGCACCTGAGGATCAGCATAAAACCACATTTACTTGTCCACGGGGAACTTTTTCCTACCAAGTACTTCCTTTTGGGTCATGTAATGCACCTACAACATTCCAAAGAGTATTACTAGGAATTTTTTCTGATCTAATATATGATTGTTTAGAGGTATATATGGATGATTTTACAGTCTATGGAAACACATTTGAAGAAGCTTTGGAAAATTTGGAAAAAAGTTCTTAAAAGATGTAAAGAAACAAACCTTTCACTAACCCATGAAAAATGTTTTATAATGTTTATAGAAGGTATTGTTTTAGGACATCACATTTCGAGAGATGGGATTAAAGTTGACAGATATAAAGTTAAAGTCATGTCTAAGTTATCAATTCCAAATTACCAAAAAGATGTTAGATGTTTTCTAGGATTTATAGGATACTATAGAAGGTTTATAGAAAACTTCACTAAAATAGTGTCTCCACCCTTCAAATTGCTTACAAAAGATTGTGAATTCAGTTGGAATATTGATTGCCAACTAGCCTGTGAAACCTTGAAAGAAAAAATTTCTGAAGCACCTATTTTAAGAGGTCCAAATTAGAAACTTCCTTTCCATATTTCCACAGATGCTTCAAATACAACTTTGGGAGCTGTATTGGGACAAAAAGATTTGATTCCTTATGCCATTTACTATACAAGAAATAATTTGACTCTTGCTAAGTTGAATTATACTGTGACTGAAAACAAATTTTTAGTTATTGTTCATGCAATTAACAAGTTCAGACATTATATAACAGGCTATGAAACCTTTGCTCATACAGATCACTCTGCAAATAGATATTTGATGAATAAACCTATTACCAATGGTAGAGTTACAAGATGGCTTTTACTTTTGCAAGAATTCAACATTACTGTGCTAGATAGACCTGGAAAACAAAACAAAATTGTTGATTTCTTGTCCAGGATTCAAAATATCAAAGAAGATTCTCCAGTTGAAGGTAAGTTTCCTGATGAATATATTTTTGCAGTAACTACTCAAACTCCTTGGTTGCAAATGTTGTTAACTACTTGGTCACAGGGAAGTTCCCTTCACATTTGTTTCCTAGAGAGAAAAGAAATATTATTCAGGAAAGTGCAAGATATTCATGGATCACTAACGAATTGTATAAAATAGGGCTAGAGCTTATGATTAGAAGGTGTGTCAGGGAAGGTGAAATGCATGAAATTCTCAAAGCATGTCATGATGAGCCATGTGGTGGACACTTTGCTGACAAGAGGACAGCCTATAAAATCCTTTCTTTAGGATAGTATTGGCCATCCATCTTCAAATATGCTAAAGAATATGTTAAGAGATGTGACAACTACCAAAGGGTGGGGAAACCTGCTCCCTCAAATGAAACGCCATTACAAACTTATGTACTTATTAAACCCTTTGAAAACTGGGCTTTAGACATTATTGGACCAATTAATCCTCCATCTAAGCAAAAAACGTATATATTGATATGCACTGATTATGTCACCAAATGGGTAGAAGCCAAAGCATTACCTTTTTCTAACGAAAAATCTGTAGTTAATTTTCTTTTTGAGGACATCTTTACTCGTTTTGGTGTTCCGAGAGAAATTGTCACAAATCAGGGATCTCAATTCACATCCAACATGGTGGAAAGGCTTGTGGAGCAATACAAGATCAAACATAGGAAATCTACTCCCTATCATCCACAAGCAAATGGTCAAGTAAAGTCTACAAATAAAGTGATTGAAGGAATCCTCACCAAAACTATGCATCTACACATAAGAGATTAGGCAGAAAGGCTTCCTGAAGCCTTATGGGCCTATAGAACTACATGGAGGAACACAAAAATACATACACCCTATGAAATGTTTATGGGAAACAAGTCCTATTCCCTATGGAGTTCCAAATCAAAACTTTCAAGATGGCAATCCACTTGGGGTTGGATTTATCAGAGGCTCAAAAACATAGACTAGAGAAATTAAATGAACTTGATGAAATCAGGCAAGAGGCAACTCAAAGGACTGGTATAGTCCAACAACAAAGGGCTAAATGGCATGATAAATACATCAAGGACAAGAGGTTTCAAGAGGGAGATTGGGCACTATTATTTGATTCAAAGTTTAAATCTTTTCAAGGGAAGTTTCAAACTCATTGGCTTGGGCCATATAAGATTGAAAAAGTCTTTAGTAATGGAGGAGTGAGGGTCAGAACAATAGATGAAATTCAAACTCTTCAGAATGGTCATAAATTTAAAATATATCAAAAATGAGTTTCAAAGGAGGAGTTCATCAAGATATTCCAGAACAATTCTGAAATTAAGTTAGTGAAGAAGAATCCTTCTTCTCCACCAACTTAGTCTTTATTTTTCCTATCTAAAAAATAATAATAATAATAATAAATAAATTGTATAAGGTTGAAAACCAACTATTGATTGGCATGCTTGTATAGAAAATACAGGGTGAAAATAAGAAGCTTCTGACACCCTATATTTTCCATTTCCTTTCTGTAAAAAAATGGTGAAAAAAAGCCTGAATCACAGTTTCACTTCTTTCCATTGCCATATTTCACCAATAAATTTTCCCTTTCCCAATATTTCTTTCATATTTGTTCTTCATTTATCATCTTGTCTTATTTTCACTTACATATCCATTTATATTTCATTCATTCATAAACCTTATTTTATTCTCTGTTTCATGTTCTGCAGCTATTTTTACGTTCTGCGGCTGATTCTGTTCTGCAACTAATCCTGTTCTGTAGCTAATCTGATTCTTTAGCAACAATTTGTTTATCATTCCAAGCACAAGTGTCGAGTTCATAATAAAATCTTGTATGCAGGTATTTGATGAAAAATCAACTTTGAATACCAATCATTCCTAAAGTACCTATGGATCAAACATCAAAATATTAGCAAGCAGAAGCTAAGGTTCCAAAGGTAAATGCAAAACTTTATTTCAAAAAGCAGTTTGAAAACATAAGCTTGTATAACATGTATGATCACGTGTCTCCTCAATTAACCATCATATGATTTGACTGTGATGATGACTCTGCCATATCTTCCGCCTTCAATTACAAATGGTCCAATTATTCCTTCATAACTGATCTCTGCTTCAAACTCCATAACTTGTACTTAACCGGTCCTTTACAGCTACACCTATTAATGGACAGATTAATGACATGACCTACCTATCTACGGCTCTCCAAACCCTGACTGTTTATTTATTACATGCCAACTCTTAAGTTTTTCCCTCATATTTACGCAGCCATTTTGTGTATACAGTCATTCTGTTTCCATATCCACAGTCATTTTGTTTTCATATACCCAGTCATCCTATTTCCATATCCATAATCATTATGTTTCCATATACCCAGTCACTCCATTTCCATGTATGCAGTCATTCCATTTCTTAGATAGTGAGAGTAGTTTTGAAGGGTAACCAAGAAAATAGGATATGGGGCTTATTGTTAGAATTGAGCCCATAGGAGTAAAATGCATGGAGGGGTATCTACAGCTCAAGGGGATGTTACGGCAAGATGGATGGTTGTGTTTTATTAAAAATTTGATGGCTACCAAAAGGAGATCACTAAATCCTTTGCAAGGTCATTTGATGGCACAGAAGTGGAAATAGGGGATATCAAATTTGCAGTCACGGAATCCTTCATAGTACAAGCAACAGAGCTCCCAAGACTAAGAGAAAGATGGTTCAAAAATAAAGAGTTTCATGATGAATCTTGGAAGGTGAATCTTAAAAACACAGGTATGGATGTTACAGTCTTTAGAAAGGAGATTCCAATTTCAGCCCTTAAAAACAAATGGAGTAGTATGTTGTTAATACTGCAAAAATTCATTACATGTGAAGGAAGGTTTGGGTCTATGTATGTTTATCATATACGTTTGTTAATGAATTTTCTAGAGAATGGAACCCTCAATCTTCCCTTTTTCCTTCTGAATAGTTTGAGAAATGTGGCAACAAATGTCCAAAAGAAAGTTGAATCAATAGAAACAACTTTATACCATCATGGATTAGTGAATACTTTAGTTTAATTTCATTTGAGAAGTATAGGGGATACATGGGAAGACTTCTTGGTAAGGAATTTCTTCCAAGATGCTCCAGATTTATCTGAGGGAAGTCATGTTAAGAGAGGTAGAAAGAGAAAGACCGACAGTCATATTCAAAGCTCCTCACAAAAAGATGATGCAGAAATGGCTCCTAAACCAGAGGTTAGGAAGCAAACTAAGCTGAATAGAAAAATGAAAGAAAGGGTTGAAGAAATTAATAAGGAAATCCCTAAACCTTCATCACCTTAGGAAGATGAATAGCTACTCTCTGAAATATTAACCAAAATCAAGGAGCAAATCAAGAAAGATAAGGAGAATGGAAAGAAGAAGAAGGACACAAAGGAAGAAACCATAAGCTTTCAAAACTTGAGGAGGAGCTCTAGACTCCGAGGTAAGGTGAAGAGGGTGAAATCAAAAGAGGCCCAGTTTATAAACTTAGAGGAAGAAACTCCAATTCAGTTCCCTAATAGTAATCCATCTGAACATGGTCCACAAGACTCCCCTCAACAAAATTTTGAAGGCAGCCCAAGTAGAGCTTCTCTTGGCATAAATCCAGTACAACAGCAAATCTATGACTACATAGAGTCATTAGAGAAAAAGAGTACCTCAGTAGATCTAAGAACTTCAGCTAATCCAGAGTAGCCTGTTACCCCACAAGAAAATCTAACAAACTCTCTCAAACAAGAGATCTTTGAGCTAGAAATTTTGAACAGGCACATTCAAAAAGAAAATGAAACCTTGAGGGAATAGAATAAGCTTGATAGAGCTATTCATGACAACATAATGCTACACTTGGGATTATGGTACAAAAAGAACAAGAAGATAAAAAGGAAAAATAAGAGGTTGAGTAGAGCACTTATTAATCTCAAATATAGATTTCTTATGAGGAAGCCAAGGATGGCAGTCAGTGCGAAAAAAAGGCAAGAAGAGGAAGTTGGATGTGTTGGCAGAAGTGTCAAAACAAATGCAGTAGGAGGGAGAAGTTCATATTTTTTATTGCATGGGGACATGCAACAGTTTTGCATTGGGGGTATGTTCAGCCTCAAAACTGCCCTTTCCTTAACAACTCCTCTCATCCTTTTTCTTTGTTTTTCCATGAGGAAAATGCATTCTTATCATCAATGACTAGTATATATTGCCTAAGGATGACATCTAGTTATTTACATGCTATGCTTTTATGTTTTGCTATTTGAATAAGTTTTTGTCTTTTAGCTACGGAATGCAGCCTATTCTACAGCTAATTGGTTGTTCCACAGCTACTTCCATGATTTAACAGGTTCCAAGTGTCAAAAGGAGAAACTAACTACATGGGAAACTTGGAAATCATCATGACATGGACTGTGTCCTATTCACCTAGCCCAGTTTGACAAGGAAGATGGTACAAGACTCCGGTCAATGGAGAAGTCAAACGTAGAGACCAAAGGCAATAGGACTTTGTTTCGTGGATAATCAACACATTTCACAGTGATGGGAAGCGTTATCCAAAACAACTTCCTGAGCCTATGGACTCCAACAACCATCTATGCAACTGAATCCAATGGCCACCATCTTGGATTTATGTCTCCAGCAGTCGAGGAAGAAATTATGTGTTCCAGTCTTCTACATGTTTTTGGCTGTAGCTTATTTTTCTCCACAAACAGTTGCATAATTTTCTTATAAATAACTGTGTAAAGAAATCGAAAGGAGTTCGAATTTTCTCATGTATTAAGCTCATACTAGTGTTCTGTAATTTTGAAAAAACTCATTTCCTTTTTTTTAATATGAAGACCGTGTGTTTTATGGATATCTGAAAGAGTTTCTTGGAGATTGATTGAGCACTCACAACCTGATCAGTTGCAAAGGGCCCCTACGTTGGCTGAGGTTTTATTTCATTTTGTTTTTTCCTTTATAGTTAAACTGTAAATTCATCATTTCCTCTCACAATGCTCATAATCATTTTCATACTAACCTTGTTTATAATGCGATTTTTGTCATTTTATTACTAATGTAGAACAACATCTTTCAGTGTAGAATAGCTTCTTTTTGTTTAAATTTCTTTCAAGTTTTCATCAGTAGTTAGAAGTGGAAATTCAGTAGTGTAATGTAGTTTGTTTCATTTACTATTACACCAGTCTTTAAGTTTTCAATTAGAACTGATCAGTGCCATTACTATTCTTGCCATTTTATTACTAGTTTATCGACTCATGGTGTTAATGGATGTTTCTGAAGAGCCCTTCTAGTTGATAACTCATCTTAAACTAAGTGGTTGAATCCTTCATTCATGCCATGAGTCTTTTCTGCATTTTTGCATTTATCTTCTCTTAGAATAATGAAGTACAAAATTCCTCAAAATGTCATCACAAGGAGGTTTTTCTCCCAAAATTGAGAGGCATAGTAACTAAGCACTTCATTTAGTTTTGTTTCCATAATAGATTAGACATTAATTGCAATTTTACTTTCAGTTTTAGTATTTAATTTAGTTTTGTTTCCATAATAAATTAGACATTAGTTGCAATTTCACTTCAGTTTTAGTATCTCATTTAGTTTTGTTTTTGTAATTGATTAGAAAGTAGTTGCAATTTTACTTTTTAGTTTTTAGTTCATGATTTGGAAATAATGATAAGAGCAGAAATAGAAACTCTGTTTTCATTTCTTGAGTAAACTTTGTTTCCAAATCTTACTTAAGCTCTTTTAATTCTCATTTATTTAGGTTCTTAGTAGTGTTTACAAAAGTTAGATTTAAGATTTTGTTGGTTACATTGTAAATCATTAGGGATTAAAGGACCAAAAACCCCCAAAAAAACATAAAACACAAAAACAATGAAGTAAGAAGGGTCATCTAGCACAAACAGTGCAATACACTTCATCAATTTACGATACCTGGATTGATAATTTATGTAGAGCACTTTAGGACACTAAATTGACCAAACAGCGCTGCTCTGGATGGAGCCTCCAACAAGTCGCCCTTTTATGGCCACTTCTGTCACAATGACTATAGTACATTTTCTTCCTCCATTCATTTAACCTATTTCTTTACATGTTGTTGAGAGGGTCCTTCAGGCCTCATCCTTTTGTGTGCTTCCATTCTTTTCCAAAACTTATAAAATGTATGGTTATGTAATCCACAAAAGGTACATGTTTTTCGATGCCATTTTTTATGCTCATCATTAAAAACATGATTATAATCGAAATGAACATTCAAATGACAAAATTGGTTATATCTTTCCTTGCCATCACTGGTGTAAGTATGGTGATGAGAGCTGACCTCAGCTCTTTCCTTGCCATGGAAACTTCCATGGGATGATGGGGATGGGTTCCCATCATTCTCTTTCCTTGATGATTTTGACAATGTCTCGGAAACATACAACACATTTGAGCATTCTCCTTTGGTGTATCTCAAGCCTGAAAATTGAAGTCTTTGCCCAACCTCCAATGGTTGAGTTATGCCTTGGTTATTAACACCAAGTTTCTCTTCCTTCTCGTGCTTCACAAGGAGCCTCATGTTTGTCCCTGTAATTGGGATCTCCACATCTCCAACAGAAATCATACTATATGACAATTAAATTGAAAGGAAATCAACATATTTTACCTCCTCTATCGATTTGGAAAGGATTGATGAGGGCCTCTCATCATCTGTTCTTGGTGGTTCACTAGCTATCTCGGTGCATTCCCCAACCTCCTTTCTGACATACCCAAGTCCTGCCTGATGGGGTAACTCTTCTAATTTGATGGGGTTGACAATGCCTTGGCCATGATGCCAAAGCATCTTCCTTCATACACCATTTTCGTCAATAGTTTGGAGCCAATCCCTATGGTATGATTTTCAAAAACAGTGAAACCATCATCAGGACACATACATGAATTCAAAGAACTACTTTTTACCTCACATGGGTCACACTGCAGCTTTTCCAAGGCCTCGTCCTTTGCTTGCAGCTGTCGTAGCAAACTATTCTTTTCCTCTTTCTCTTCATGTAGAAGCATCTTCAACTCAACATTCTTTATTCTCTGTTCAAAGACTTTGGTTGTTATGCTTCAATTCTTCTAGGGCCTCTTTCGTAACTTGCAACTAAAGCTGCAATCTCTCCTTTTCCTTTGTCTCTTTCTATAGAGTTTCATACATGATTACCCTTTTTGAAATGTTGAGCATGGTCTTGTACATTGATTTCTCATCCTCTGTCACTGCACGTTCCATTTTTCATGCTGCAATTCACATCAACGCAAAGACCACTTTGATACCGCTTGATCCAAGTCCAAGTGTGACAAAAGACCCTTCCAAGACGTTTTACTTTCGTGATGTATCAAATTTTATTTTTTAAAGAACATAAGTGAATACATGTACATGATGTAAATAAGATGAACATGACAATCATAAGCAATATAAACTCAAGACGTTGATAACGGAGTTCGTCCGGGAGGGACTACGTCTCTGGGCCTCGGTGTCAAGATGGTGTAGGTCGCTACATTAAGTGTTGTCAATAGTAATGATGTACATAAGAGGTGATGTCGTTATCATACTAGGAAAATTCGTTCATGTAGGAGTGGCGCCATGAGATGTTCCACTACAGGAACTCTCAGTCAAAAGACTCCTATCAGTATGACACAAAAAACATGCATGATGAGCATGCCGCCAACATGGCATAAAATGGATCTCAGTGCAAACATGCATGATGACAACCTAAGTATCTCATCAACATACAACAAAGGGATCTCCAAACATAACATGACAAATCATGATAAAAAGTACGTCAGATAGACGATTCCGCATCACATCAAGGAGGAATCATGAAAACGAGTAAGAAAAAGGATCCCACATTAAACATCAAGCAAGGACGTGCAGCACAATGCATAGCATAATAAGTACATGAACACTACATATACCTCACAACCAAGGGCCATCTGAAGAAGCAGATGTCAAGCTGCTGAAGATGTTTGTGCCATTGATCTCACAGCATCAATCGCATGGAAATGGTTGCTTACACATGAATGTTGACACCTGCATTCCACTTAGAAAAGTGGTTGACGAATAGAATGAGTAAATGAGAAATCTAAACGCACCATTAGATTTGTGGCATCGAATAGTGCTGAATCAAATTTCCAAAATCTGAATTCTGAGAAATTGAGAATCTGGGGCTCAAGGAATATTATAGATTCCTCAAAGATTCTACTCCATGGGTGGACTATAAATCTACAATTCAAAAGGGGAATCTACCTTCGCCATTGCGATCCCTGCGGAAAACCATGAAAAACGACTATAAACTTAACTATATTCTGACATGGAGAAAAATTACCTCCACAGGAAAATTGCAAGGATCATGGTTCCCCTCCCTATTTCTGCAATAGTGATGGTTCCACCATATTAATGGAAATGGCCGAAAAATGAAGAACTCTGATGGAGACATGGACAATTCCATTGTGTTCGTGGCATCGAGAAGTGCTGAAACCATATAAAATTTGTCAAAATCTGACAATGTGAAATTTCACCCCTCCTGCAAAACGTTGCCTTGAACTGCATGCCAAGAATCTGCCTCCTCTATCTCAAAATTCATGCCCACTCCTGGTTCCTCCATCTATCCCCCTAGTGCACTGAGAATACTGGGTTTATATAATATTTCCAGGTGGATTAACCAAGTGTGTTAGTTGGTGCTGTGGTAAATTGAGGCATTAATTGAGGAGGGGTTGAGTGGTCAAACCCTGCCCCTCCTATTTTTACCACATTATAGTTTTGTTTTTTAAATGAATTGAATTATGAATGGGGGATCAGGTCTGCATTGGAGGCGCATTAAGTGATTTGGTTACGTATTAATGGGGAGGTTACAGTTCATAGGGTCGTTGCATGGGCGGGACCGGCCCTCCCGCAGGCCATGGGTTCAACTCCAACTAGCCTCACTAATTTGATACGTATGGTTAATGGTGAGGAGAGGTGTGGGGTGGTGGTGGTGGTGGCCCACCACCTCCCTCTTTTATATATTTTTTTATTTTTTTAATACTAAGAATCATTTTTGAAAATTCTGAAATTTTGACTGTAGGAATAATTTTAACCGAGCCAAAAATTCACTCTAAATCCAGCCCATGTTGGTCAGAATCCGGTGACCAAGTTCTGTCCAAATTGTGGCCTCCTTAAACCTGTCGAGCCAACAAAAAGTCAACCCAACTTTGACTGCTTCTAACTTTCTCATCCGGACTCGAATTGACGAACCGTTCGCACCATCGTGATCAGGATGATGAGATCTAAGTTGTTGTCCTAGTTAGAGAATAATACAAACATCTTGATTTTTGAGCTTTCCTGAGTCCTCTTTGTCTGGTGTGTGTCTCTAGATCCACCTGGATCAATAGACTACTTCACTAAATGGGTCGAAGCAATTACAATGAGAAATGTTATTGCTTCAGTGGTAATCAAATTTATTGAAGAGAACATCTTATCTAGATCTGATTGCCCAACTTAAATTGTCATTGATAATGAAACAACTTTTTCTAGTGCTAAAATGATTGATTTTTTCCAAAAATATTAGATTTTGTTACATCATTCAACTCCATATTACCCACAAGGTCATGGCCTTGCAGAATCCTCCAATAAAAGTCTGGTAAAGGTAATAAAAAAGACTCTAGAATATTATAAAAAGAGTTGGGACTCTCATTTAATTTATGCAGTATCGGCAAACAGAATTACTCCAAAGAGATCTACTGGAAAATCTCCTTTCCAGTTATTTTATGGGAAAAATGCAATCTTCCCTACCAATTTGGCCTTCCCTGTTTTGAAATTCCTGCAGGATTCAACAAATGAACCTGATGATTTATCAAGTAGAATACATAAGATTATTGAACTAAATAAAAACAGAGATGAAGTTCAATACAAACTGCAAAAGTATCAGAGTAAGATGAAGAGCATGTTTGAAAGAAGGGTCAGGGAAAGAGACTTCAAGGAAGGTGACCTAAATCTAAGATGGGATTCCAGGAGAGAAGAAAAGGGAAAACATGGCAAGTTTGACAACCTGTGGTTTGGACATTTAGCAATTTCTGAAGTGAAGGGAAACAACACTTTTGTGCTACAAAATCTTGAGGGGCTATATTCCACTTACCCTATAAATGGAAGGTTTCTCAAACATTACATTTAGTACTGAGAACTTGAAGTATATTTCATTACTACCATTGTAAAAATTTTGGTTTCTTTTACTTTTCAAGCTGTCAGTATGATTTTTAATAGCAAAAGACTCCATAGCCCGAGGAGAAGGCACATGGATCTACAGGTTCTCTGCATTCTACAAGAGAAAGCAGTCCAAAATTGGAGCCAATGTTGTAGCATTTTTTGGTTTTGGTAAGTTAGAGTCTATTAGTCAAAAAATGAAAATATTTTTCAAAAAATGCTAAGCTAGGATATGGACAAAAAGAATATTGAATAAAAAATGTTAGGAAATATCTTGATAATATGTCCATATCAAAGAAAATGTTGGGATAGATGCCCTAAAAAATGAAGGCAAAAATAAAATGTTAGGTTAGAGAGAAAAGAAAAAAGCAAAAACTCCGAAAGTGTGCAAGTCCAAGTTCCACTACTATTACTTTATTATGCAAAATAATGGTTGTGTCCATCTTGTCATAAATGCCACAACCCATGTCAGTCAAATAGTTTAATTTTCACTAGTTCATGCTTTAAATTTCATGTCTATAGTTAGAGAATAAATATCTAGCCAAACTGTTTAATCTTGGCAGATCAGTAGTTAGGTAGAGAATAATAAGGATCTCATCAATTTAATCTTAGCCCTTGGATGTTATAAGGTTAGAATTAGATAGTTTTATTTTCAAAAGAAAAAGGAAAGAAAAGGGTATGCTAGCTTAAATGCACCCAATTAAGTGAATAAAAAATGTTAGGGTAAGTAAAGGGTAGGTAGAAGAAAGGTTGCAGAAATACAAAGTTGATTGAGGCATAAGCACATTTATCATGCTTGATCATGTGTTTCAGTGTGCAGGAGCAGTTATGAAGGTGAAAATATGTTCACACGTTGATTTTCTTAACTTCCCCTCATTTAATTTCACCCCCCACTACTTACTTATTAATTTCCTCATCATCCCTTCATTTCCACCTTTTCCCTTCATTTTTGTTGGCATTATGATTATGGTTTGGCTCTATGGTACAGGTGTTGTACTTGATGGCAACTCACTCTTGTGGTAGATCTCAGTTCAAGCACTCAAAATCATGAAAAAAGACATACATGTAGGTGCTCCTATGAGAAGCTGCGGACCCATAGGTACGCCAACCAAGATGTGCAGACATATTCGCAGGTGCTCTATTCAGAAGGTGCAGACCCCAGTTTCACTCTCTCCAATGTAGAAACGCGTGTGCACGTGGGAATCTTTATGAACGGTCCATGGTATTTAGCCCAACATATTTGATTCTATGGTTTTGGTTCATGGTTTTGCATCTAAAATTATTGATCCAAGGTATTGGGTTCATGTTATTGTGTTATTATGGTTTTGGACCATGGTATTGTGAAAGGCTTGCCTATAAAAAGGAAAGGAGATCTCTTAGCCATACACTTGTGAAATTTGAATATCTTAAGATCTGAAATTTTCGGTGATTGGTTTTAAAAGCTAGATCAAAATCAAGGAGAAAACTTAAGGTGAATCTATTGATAAGTCATGATCTCTCGGGCGCAAGGACGGATCTGTGGATCTGACTGACTGTGGCACACTGGAGGACTATTAATTTGGCCCTAATCTGAAGTACGCAGGCAATTCACGGCATGAGTGCGGGGGTATGCAGCTCATAAGAAGGTGCAGTGCGGGGGTACACAGTGCAGCAGAAGGCATAGTGCGTGGTATGCAGCACAGGAGAAAGCGCAGTGCGGGGAGTACGCCGCAAAGAAGAAGGCACAGTGCGGGGTACATAGAGAAGAAGAAGGCACAGTGCAGAGGTACCCTGTCAGTCAGAAGTGAAGGTGCAGACCTGAGGAGAATTACGCAGAGCAGAAGAGTGACAAGTGTGGATCTGCGTAGTTTAGACTCAGAAGAGCTGCGGATATTCGCAGGCCCCTCTTGGTGAAGTTGCGGACTTATCTTTAAACATTTGTTGATTGTTTTTTATCTATTGCAGCAGAGTTCTAGGTTTAGATTTCTGGTATTACTTTTATTTTTACAGCTTTCTGAAGAGTTAGGTGATTCATTGGTTGATTGTATAAGGAGATTGGGTGATTTGCATGTACTTGATGATTATTTTATCTTCTTGGATCTAGTTTGAAAATTCATGAAACGTGGTCCTTAAAGAAGTAAAAAGAGCAAAGGGGGTTGTAGCTCCTTCCAGGAGAAACTGGGAAAATGAGGAGAGGTTGTACTCTCTGTAGGTTGCAGCCTTCGTACTGGTAAAGGACTTGCACCAGGTACAAAATATTGTAAAAGAAGTTTCAATTGAAGAAGATAGAGACACATATTGCAGCAGGTGGTTTTCACCCACATTGGGTTTCCACCTTATATCTGGTGTTCCTTGGTGTGATTATCTGTCTTTCTTGTTCTTGCTCATTATTATATGGTACTGACATACAATCTAATGATCAATGTTTTAAGAATAAATTAAAGTATAAATCTGGAAGGTATATTGAAAAGAATTTGATAATACTGATTCACCCCCCCTCTCAGTATTATTTCCAACAATTTCACCCTTTCCCTTGGTTTCACACATTTCCCCCTAGCAATTTACCCTCCAAAGGTTATTTCCTTACTCAAAACCCCTTTCCCTAGTGTGAAACCCATTCCCCTTGAAAGAATTAAGTTCCCTTGTAATTTCCCTAAAAAACCTATAAAACCCTCCTTATCCTAAAGTTTTATGTTCCCCCCGCTTTATTAATTTAACTGCACAATTCACCATTTTCCCAACTAAAATTTTTAACCCACCCCCTCGGTGTGGTTAAATAAACCTTGGTCCCACTCCATTAACCCATCGCGATATGTTTAACCTGCACTTTATTTATTAAAATAATTACAAATCACTTGTAATTATTCCTTGCGCCTACTAATCTCCATGCCTGCTCCTTTTGTGCATCTCGACTACATGATAGTCATCTGATCACTTGCTCCGAAATCTAACTATCCATAGCCATATCATGCATTCGCAATCTCCAAGCTTTACCAGCCTGAGAGCATGCGAGATTCATGGTTTTTCTTGGGCCCCTTGTGGTTATGTGTCATTCCCACGTTAACTCTTGTGCCCTCGGAGAAAAACCATCCCACAACCAAAAGTAGTGAGATGAGCCTTTGAAACTGCTCCCCCACGTACAGTAAAACCATAACCGTTTACCCGTTTAAACACAAAAACCCTCACTTTCGCTCTTTTCGTACGTTTACACAGTAAAACATGTATAACCCTACTTGTTACCGGGAACAGTGTCCACTCGGATGCTGCTATTCCCACTAAGAGTGGTAGCTATCTTAGAAACAAACAAGTAAAGTCTATTTTCACTTTCCTTTATGAAAATAGATAGGAGTGGAACAAGGAGACCAACCTTAGTCTTGCGCTTGATTTCCTCT